>VDFB02109042.1:68439758-68456483 GCA_007258455.2 Sequoia sempervirens | reverse complement strand
AATTTAAGTCAAAATATGAATGTCGTACACGTGCATGGTATGGTAAAAAAAAAAGACTTTTAAACAGTGGTTTTTAGAAATTCCTATTAAAACTCAATTTTTACAATTTGGGTATTGAAATAAATTACATATTTGGAAACTAGACTCCGAGCACTACATTTTATGATTAGTGACTTTTTTAAAGATTTCATCTCTAAGTGCTTCAAATTTTAAGGTCAAATGTGTCAAATTCTAAAAATCAGATAAAACACTTCCACTTTTTGGCCAAAAAGTGGACTCAACTTCTTGCACACACCCATCATCTTGAAACACATCATCATGCATAAAAATAGGAAATTTATTGAATACACATGAATACATAGACAAAAATATAATGAAATATAAGAGTGATATCATCAAAGGTGTAACGATGTCATACATAGGTAGATGAAGAAGATTTGATCTCATTAATATCCATCACCCTCCATTTATCACTAATATAAAGTGAGTCCTTGCCAGTTATATTCCCATCACTATCTCTATTCAAAGGAGAAATATAGTGCATATGAAAATCCTAGATAAAGAAAATGAACACATTGTCTAAAAGTGAGGCTTAAGAACTTACCATCTCAATCCATGGATAAAAAATAAGTACATTATATAATAATAGTTTCATAGAAAGAACATCCCCATCCATAACATAAAATGTTATGAGAGAATCAAAGATGGAAGGATTATACAAAAGATAGGAACATGTCACAATTAGGTGTATCACTAATATAAAGTGGTTCCTTGCTAGTTATATTCTAATCACTATAATAAGTCAAAGGAAAAATATAGTCCATATGAAAATCATGGATAACTAAAATGAACATGTTTAAGAGTAAGGTATAAGAACTTACCATCTCAATGGATAAAAAAATTACATGATAGAATAACACTTTCATAGAAAGCACATCCTCATCCATAATATAAAATGTCATGAGATAATCAAAGATAGAAGGTGAAGTACCTAAAAATATGCAAATGAAATCATCTCAAACACTCATTAGTAAATTAGTTTAAACATGCAAATCTACAAATACCTCTATGAAATAACATGTCTATGCTCAAGAAATGCCACAAACAACAAAAAAAGATCAAAAAGACATTACAAAAGCAAGACAATAACCTGTTCCATATTGGATTGGTGTAAAATATGCAAATGACCCTTTCCCAATCCTTGCTCAAAAATTGAAATGATGCAATGCTACTATGATGGAGAGCAAAATTAGCTCTCAAACTAAGAGAGTAACTTTGCTTGAAGATGTGGATGATTTTTGGAGAATGAGGCCATCAATTTATAGAATATTTTGATGAGAAAATGGCCAATGAGATGAGGCCACTTGTAAACTTGTGCGTGGCTGAGAAGTGAGCACATTTTCGCCAATGTGCCAAAGATTTTAAAATTGTTGAGTGGGGGACATGTAAGAATTTGAAATTGTTGAGTGGGGGACATGTAAAACTTTCAAATTTAAAATTGTTGAGTGAGGGACATGTAAGAATTTAAAATTATGAAAATGTTGAGTGGGGGACATGTAAGAATTTAAAATTCTGAAAATGTTGAGTGGGGGACATGTAAGAATTTAAAATTTTGAAAATGTTGAGTGGGGAATATTCCTCAAAGATGTCATGTTGAAAGAAAAAAAGGATTTTAATAAATCAATAAATTGATTTATTTGTGCAAGTGGGTGGTTAGGTTATTTTAATCAAGATTAGATTAGCCAAATGGTGATTAGGATGTTTTGACCCCTTTTGACTTGAATTTTTTATTTATTTCATTTAAATGAATAACCTTAGAAATGAAATTAATGTTGATGAATGGATGAAGGTGAACTAAGTTTATTTGATGAATGGATCTAATTAACTGCATGATGCAAATTTTTCATGTCTACATTTTGCCCCTCTTTGAAGCAATGTACTTGCTATGTTGGTTCAAAGAATAAACTTGTCGCAATCCAAATTTAAAAATTTTCTAATTTTTTCGGTTGCCCCAGTGGAAAGTACACTAGTACATTGCCCCCTCGAGAGATCGAGCAAAAATATTTGATTTGAGGGTCGGCCTCGCGATAAAGAGGTTCAAGATGGATGATTATGGATGATGATGCAAATGAGATGATTGTAAGATGCTTAGAATAACAAATCTATATTATCCTAAACAACTTAAATGATGATATGATGTATGAGATGGATGAAATGGATGATGTGGTATGCGTATGATTATGTCATGGATGATTTATGAGATGCTTAGACTAATAGATCTAAATTATGATGCATGTGAGATGATCTGCAAGATGGATGTATGATGGATGCATTGATGATGTTGTGTTAGCACAAAGAAAGAAGAAATGAGATGATGACAAGAGAATCCAACAAGCCAACTTTATAAGAGATGATGATGATGAGAAATGGATAATTTGCTTATCAAGGATTGGAATTTTAAAATGGTCACTTACCTTATGTTTGATAACATGCATAAGCATGATGCATCAAGGTATAAAGGACTAGGATGGTGTGGTACTTAGTGTGATGGAATTTGACTTGAAAAATAGATAGGAGTATTCTTGTTCACACTTGACATACAAAAACCTTGCTAGGATGCACTTTAGAATTTTCAAACATCTCGGACCAAAAACATGGAAAGGTATAACCAATCAATGCAATAGTCAACAAGTTGTCCAAAATATCCTCTATACATATCTAACATAGAAAGTATTAGCCAAGTTATTTTATAAAAACATCCAACAAGCATAGCAGAAAAAAAGGATAATGATCGTTGCCCCATTCCTATCTCTCTAAATCCTTTGTTCGGATATCATCGAGAGGTCCTTGGACTGAGCGCAATAAAATAAGTCAAAAGACAAAGATAAAGCACACAAACAAGTTTCAATATTCTTCAATACCACTAACCAAAAGGGAATGTGTTTTTAAGGATAAGAACCGAAACTATCACCAAAAGATAATTCCCATTGTATAAAGGATTCATTCTAGGACATGTTAGTGGATGGCGGCACGCCGTTTCGTTTATCCAAAGTGCTCTTTCTGATAAATAATGCCCCTTGTAGGAAGGATTCATCCTAGGACATGATGTTATCAGATGATTGATATGGGACTATTTGGATGATGGATTATCGACACAAAGAATTGACCAACTTGCTTACGTACTGACTTAAACCTGAGACTTGACATTTTTAAGTTTAACTTTTAACCTTCTTAGACTTGTTTCTAACTATTTCACCAAAGGTTAAGGGTGATGATTAGTTTATTATAAATGTTGTTTATTGTGGGTGCAAGCGAGATGAGATGGATGGATTTTTTCAAATATTTGGATGTTTTTGACGTTTTGTAATGTTTTGAGGCTTTTTTTTTGGTATTTTTTGAGATTTTTCAAATGTTTTTGATTTTTTTTATTTTCCAATGTTTTGGGGTTTTCTGAGATTTTGACCAAAAGACTAACCTAAAGACCTATCCTAGGGGCCTCGGGGGTTGATCAACAGATTAGCCTTGCCTACATTATACACGCAGAGACCACGTAGTTCGACTGATGACCTGACTGATTTATAGATGAAGATATAAATGATGAGATGTCAATTTATTATGACAGACTCCTAAAGGACTGACCTAAGTGTCTCGGGGGATGATCAAAGATCAGCCTTGCCTATGTTCAAGCTCAAAGATGAGGTAGTTCGACTAATGACTTTTTGACCTGTTTTTGGATTTTAATATGTTTTGATGTTTTTTGGATTTTGTGTTTTTTCGATGTTTTTGGATTTTGTGATGTTTTGATGTTTTTGGATTTTGTGTTTTTTCGATGTTTTTGGATTTTGTGATGTTTTGATGTTTTTGGATTTTTTGGTTTTATGATGTTTTTGGATTTTGTGATGTTCTGATATTTTTGGATTTTCTAATATTTTAGGACTTTAATAATATACACAAATCCAATATGATGAGAATGTGCCCCTAATGTGATGCAATAGACTACTCCTATAAAGGCGGGATAAACTAACCTTGACAAATGGGCCGAGTGGTACTAGGAGGGATCATGATACGAAAACAGGACCAAGCTATGGTGTGGATGCAAGTGGATGAGTGATGGATGGTGACCTAAATGCGATGGATGATGTAGAATAAACCATAAAGATCCTAGTGGATGGAAAGTGCTTATTTACGCAAGGCGCCTGCTTGCTAGGTTTTCACCAAGGTACTTTTCCAAAGTGCCACCGAAGTGGTTTTCACTAGAGGATGATTTTTTCTTTACTATTTTCAATAATTTTTCTGATTTTTTAGATTTTTTGCTTTTTTTTGCTTTTTTTTGTTGTCACTAAGACGCCTTTTGCCAGGTTTTTACCGAAGTAACCATTTTTTTTAGGAAATTTTCTGATTTGTTTGGATTTTTTGGTTCTATACCTTGAAATATTTAGGCATAAAACTTTTTGAGATGGGATTTATTCATGGGCTCCTACAGAGGTTCCCCTTCGGGTGTTGATAACTGATATGCCCCTGACTTATAACTTATTGTGATGACAAAAGGTCCTAACCAATTAGGTTCGAACTTGCCTTTGCTGCTTGGATTTGGGACATTCTTCTGATTTTCTTTTAAGACCAGTTCTCAGACTTGGAAAGTCCTGCCTCTGATTTTATTATTGTAGCTGTATTTGAGTCTATTCTAATAGACTTGCAAATGATTTAAAGCATCTATACGTATCTCATCTAGTAGCTTTAGCTCATTTAATCTTGATACACGGTACTCTTCATCTGTGATGAGATTTTACAATGATATCCTGAGGGATGGGAGCTCGATCTCGATAGGGAGTACCACTTTTTATCTGTAGACCAGGGAGAAGGGGGTGGCACCGGTGGGTGTGCAGATGTTGGTTCGATAGGCCCAAAGGGTGAGATTAAGCTATAGATGCCAGTCACGACTTGCATCATTGACTATTTTCTTAAGGATTTTTAGAATGGTTTTGTTTGTAGCTTCTGCTTGGCCATTGCCTTGGGGATAGTATGAGGTGGAGAAGTGATGTTGGATTTTGAATTTTTCACATAAGTCGCAAACATCTTGATTTTTGAATGTTGTCCCATTATCTGAGATAATGGCTTGTGGAACACCATAGCGGCATATGAGATAGTTCAAAATGAATTTTGAAATCTACTTCCTAGTTATGTATGTCATTGGTATGGCTTCCACCCACTTATTAAAGTAATCTGTTGTGGTTATGATGAATTTATGGTTGTTAGATGACGTCGGAGTTATCTTTCCAATGAGATCGAGGCCCCATTGTGAGAAGGGTCGTGGTGTGACGATCAGATGAAGCTCTTGAGCTGGAGAATGGATGAGGTCCCCATGTTGCTGACATTGTAGACACCTTCTGGTATAGTCATGTGCTTCCCTTTCCATTGTGGGCCAATAATACCCCATCCTCGACAGTTTCTTAGCTATGGTCATGTCGCTCGAGTGTGAACCACAAATACTATTATGTACTTCAGTTAGAGCGGTTAATGCCTCCTCAACATTTAGGCAGTGTAGTAGGGTTCCTTATATGCTTCTACGGTATAGGGTATCTCCTAGGATGACGAATCTAGATTCCTTTTTGACAAAGGTTCATTTTAGGTTTGATGGTAAGTCAGCAGGTATGACTCCTATTTGAAGGTATGTGTAAATGTCATGGTACCAAGGATCGCCAAGATGAACAATTTTGCACACAAATTCTGATTTTGGTACCTCGAATGTGGGAACGAGAAGCTGCTCTATAGAGAATTTATATTTTGGAACATTTTTGGGGATGTCTAATAGGGACCCAATTGTTGCCATGGCATCTGTTGCTCGGTTGTTGGCTCTAGGTATCTGCTCAAATGTTATTTCGATGAAGGATTCTTTGAGAGTCTCCACCAATTTCTTGTATGGATTGAGCTTGTCATCCTTGGTCTGATACTCATCATTGACTTAATTTATGATCAATTGGGAGTCTTCGTACACTTTGAGAGCTATGATGTTCCATTGCACTATTATCTTGAGACCTATAGTCAAAGCCTCATATTCCATGATGTTATTGGTGCAAGGAAATGCCAATTTGTATGACCTTGGTATGCAATCCCCTTGTGGGGTGATGAAGAAGACACCAGCTCCTGATCCATGTTGTGTGTATGAGCCATCGAAGTATAGTTTCTAGTGGTCAGCTACGTTGAGATTGAAAATGGATTCATCTGGAAACTATGAGACAAGAGGGTTCTCTGAATAAATAGGTGCTTCTGCTAGTTGACCTACAATAACTTGACCTTTGATTGCTTTTCACTCCACATACTCAATGTTGTACTTTGACAATATCATTACCCATTTGGCCATTCTTCCCGTGAGCATTTCCTTTGATAGTAAATATTTGAGGGGGTCAATTTTGGTGATGAGTTTTATTTTATGTTCCAACATGTAATGTCTGAATTTTTGTGATGCAAACACTACTATGAGGCATGCTTTCTCAATGAATGAATAGTTTAGCTCATGCCCGACCATTGTTCTACTGATATAGTAGATAGCCCTCTCCATTCTATTTTTCATCATGCTGAGCTAGGAGAGCTCCAAGGGTTGTTGTTGTTGACACATATAGAATCAATGGCTTTCTTGGGATGGGTGGATTTAAGACTGGTGGTGTTAGTAGATATTCCTTGATTTTATTGAATGCCTCTTCACACTTGGTATCCCATTTGTACGCTACTCCCTTTTGGAGTAGGTGAGAGTATGGGTTTTGTTTGTCCACTAGTTGTGCTATAAATCTTTGAATGGATTGTAGTCTACCTTGGAGACCTCTCAGTTGTTTTAATGTCTTTGGTGCTTCCATTTCGAGGATTACTTTTACCTTCGTTGGATCCACCTCGATACCCCTCATTAATACTATATATCTTAGGAGATTTCTTGATTATACGTTGAATACGCACTTCTTTGGGTTCAGTCTGACCTTGTATTCCTCCAATCTATCAAAGATGGCACCTAGGGTTGCTATGTGATCTTTTCTTTTTCTTTATTTAGCTAGGATGTCATCGATATAGTCTTCAACTGTCTTATGGATCATGTCGTGGAATATCAATGTCATGGCCCTTTGGTATGTTGCTTTTGCATTCTTTAGATCGAATGGCATCATGTTCCAGCAGTAAATCCCCCATGGACAAGTGAAATTTGTCTTATGTTGATCTTCTTTTTCTATCATGATTTGATTGTATCCTGAAAAATCTGTCCATTAGTGATAGCATCTCATGTCTTGTTGTCATGTCTACTATCATGTCGATATTTGGAAGTGGGAAGTCATCTTTCTGACATGATTTTTTTCAAATCTCTTAAGTTTGTGCAGATTCTAATGGTTCCATCAAGTTTTGAAATAGGTACCAAGTTTGATACCCATTCTCGATAATCTATTGGCCGGATGAATCCTGCATCTAACAACTTTTTTAGCTCCATTTTAACCAATAAGTTGATCTGAGAATGCATTTTTCAAAGCTTTTGTCTAACAAGCTTTGCTTTTGGACACACTGCTAAGTGGTGAACCATGGTTTTTGGATCAAGTCTAGGCATGTCAACATAACTCCATGCGAAGTTTATTTGTCTTTCCCTTAGGAAGGCTACTATGAGCTCTTTCTCTTTTGATAGTAGTGGTTTCACATAGAATGTGATATGTAGGGTCTCCTCTGTTCCTAGGTTGACAGGATTGCATTTTTTGCCAAGACTGGTGACTTTTCCTAATGAATAGCTCTTAAAGGAAGATTCAATCCCCCATCCTCGGGTGCCTTAGAGAGGTTTTCACCATTGGATGTGTCCTTTCTTTTTACTTTTTTCTTGTCAAAGAGTGCCACATTATGGTTTTCACTCAATGACTTGGATATTATTCTCAATTTCTTGCTTTTGCGACCGAAGGATTCAATTGTTTCCCCATAATAGGCATGTGTGTCCAACTCCATTATAAACCCTACTTTGTGATCCCCATTTGGAATGTTGTCCCGTAATCCCATGAATTCTAAGAGTTCCTCACCATTTTTGAATGTATCAAGAATCGGTGGTCCTCGTTGTTCATAGTCGATGAGTTGGGGATAGACTAGGTGGATCTCATGATTTTGATGGTCTGTTTCAAAGGATAAGGTACTAATCATGCAAAGAGTGGTATCCTCAAAAAGCCTAGGTAGATTGGATATGGGGTCCTCATCATCTCTACTACTATAGACATCGATTATATCAAAGGTATAGTTATCTAGAACATGACCTATGAATATTGGTAATCATAGTTCTGCTGCGATTGGCTGACGAAGTTTATTAACCGCTCTAACTGGAGGACTTTAGCCATGTATGGTTATACTCAGAGGGGTACATCTAAGGCCAAGATTTGTTATTGGTTGTGTCTCTGGCATGATAGGTATTATGATCCCATTGTTGTTTTATCCAAGTATTTGATTTTTGTCGTAGCCCATTGCAAGCATCATTTGTAGACCCTTGCTTCTGTCATCCATTGGTAATTCAAGTGGTGGTCTTTCATTTTGATAAAGCATATGTGATGGATCTTCTTCAATAACCTCCTGGCCAAGGTCTCCCCAGCTTGTGAATTTAGGATAGTCTTCAGGAGACGTTTGTGATGTGGAAGCTTGATTTTCTTGTGGACGTCCCCATGATCTAGGAGATTGTGGTAACTCTCCTACCACAAAAGCATTATTAGGAAGCTTGTAGTTTCCACAACCATCATCCTCGATGATGAGCTTAATGTTAGAAATGGTGGGAATGGCAGGAGTGGTGGGTGTCTTTGTCACTGAATTGGATGCAAGAGTGGAAGGGTTGATGTATGGTGTGGATGGGCCCTCATCATTTTTTGGTACTTGGGGGATTTTGTAGTACTTTGCTTCAATATTTTTGCAGTACGAGAAGGTTTTGGGATCTCCATGGATGGTAACTTCTTGTCTGTTATGTGTAAATTTCACACATTGGTGGAAATTTGATGCTACTACTTTCATCGCATGGATCCATGGACATCCTAGGAGGATGTTATATGGCAAGTTAAGGTCTAAGACCTGACAAGTGGTTTCCATGAGATTCGTCCCTACTTGAATAGGGAGTTTGATCGTGCCTTGAGACACTCTTTCTTGATCATCATATGCTCTTATCGTGATACCCTTCCCTTTGTCAATAGAATCTTCTAATATTTTCAACTACTTGACGAGGCTAAGAAAACAGATATTCAAACCCGCACCTCCATCCACCAAGACCCTTTTGAATTTTCTCTTATGTACTATGATTTCTAAGTGAAGTGCACGATTGTGAGATGGTTGAGCAAGAAAATCCTAGTCAGAGAATGTGAGAAGATTAGGTGTAATAATATTTCCAACCATAGCTTGGAATTGCTCTACATCAAGATCTACGGGGACAGTGGATGAGGCCAATGCTTCTTCAAGAATTTTCCTATTGACAGATGAGATTTTTAGCAACTCCATGATGGAGATTTGCGCTAGAGTTCTCTTGAGTTGATCTAGGACATTATAGCCATTAGGAACATATCTAGATGTGGGGACTCTATTTGGCTGGGATGATCCTACAATGGTTACTATTCTACCTCTTATGGTGAGTCCACAATTTTCAGCATAGGCACCCTTGATAGTAATGACCATACAGTTTTCATCTAGGTAAGCGATGATTGTTTCATACACATGATTCACATTTGAGTGGGTGTCTTTCCCTTTGTCTTTGTTATTGTTATTCCCTTTGTTGCCATGATTTGGCATCGGATTCGTATATATCTTAAGATCCTAATTTCCTGTAGGTTGTTCCACGTTTATGATTCTTTTATTGATAAGATCTTGGATTATTTTTTTTAGTCTGATGCAACTGTTTGTGGTAGGGCCTTTTATTTTATGGAACTCGTAGAGTTGATTCTCATTATACCAAGGAGGTTTCACATTCGGTTCTTGGTAATTTTCAAATGTAGGAGCTTGGATGAGTTTTTCGTCGATTAGCTTTTTCATGATGTCTTCAAGTGGTTCCCCCAAAGTGGTGTATTTTTCCTTGGGATAACTCTTGCATTGGGGTGGTCCTCTTTTCTCATTGAGATTATTGATTGTTAGATGATTTTTTTGGTGTTGTGTTTGGATTTGTGGTGTGGGTATATTTGGGCGAGGAGCACTAATGACCACCTTGGCATTGACAACACCATCATTAGTAATGCTTTTGTTCCTTGCCCATGTGTGAGGTTTATCATTGTAATTGGATGGTGGGCAGTTGTTTTTTTGTTCGGGGTATGATGTTGATTCCACGAGTTCAGTCATAAGGGCTCTTTTGATGCTAAGAGCCTTGGGGATCAACTGATCATATGTGGTGATGCCCTGAACCTTGAGATGAAATTCCAAGCGGCCGTCAAGGTTGGCGATGATGGTGCAAACCTGTTGTTCTTCTGGCATGGTCCATTTTCTCCAATTGGCCTTGGATTTCCATCATTGTAGGAATGAAGCGAAAGATTCACCCTTTCCTTATTTCAGAGCTAAGAGTTCTTCTAGACTAACATCCATTGCAATGTTGCATGCATAGTTCTTAAGGAATGCGTCTATAATTTCTTGAAATGTTCTAATGCCTGAAGGTAGGCAAGAAAACTATTCCATAGCATGGCCTTCCAAACTCCTAGGGAATAGTCGCATTAGATAAGTATTGTCGCATGTGACTTCCATGCAATGAACCTGGAATTCCTTATGTGATCTTCAGTGTTTCTCATCCCTCGATATTTGTCAAATTTGGGGATTTCAAATCCCTTGGGGAATGGTTTCATCAATACACTCCTATCAAATGGATATGAATACAAGTTACTTGGTGTATTCGTTGTTTGCCCTAATTGAAGATCGAGCACTTGTTGCAAGAGAAACTTGATTTGTGTCGTCATATCATTTTGTGGATCAGGGGGTGGGATGAAAGCTTTTTGGGGTGTTTCAATTGTGGGTTGGATGGGTGGGTTGGTCGGTGTGTTGTTCGATGGTATCTATATGTTTTGTTGAGCTAGGTAGGTTTCCACTTGCTTTTGTATGAACAACGCCTATTGTTGATCTTGTTGTTGCTATGCTAAGATTTGTGCTTGTTGTTGCACTTGTTGCTATTCCAACAACGCTTGTTGTTGTGCTTGTTGTTGGGCTTCCAATTCGGCTACTTCTTTTTGTTCTTGATATTGCTTTATTGCTTGTTGATATGCTTTCCATTGTGCTGCTTGTCTTTGTGCAAGAAGTTGTGATTGATATTGGACTTGTTGTGCCTGATATTGAGCTTGCACTTGTGTTGCTTGTGCTTGTGTTGCTTGTTGTTGCAATAGAAGTTGTGCTTGAGCGGCCTTTTGTGCTTGCAATGCTTGTGCAGCTTGTGAAGCTTGAGTGGCTCGTTGTTGTTGTTGTTGCAATAAAGCTTGGGCTTGTTGTGCCTATAAGGTGGGTTGGGCTACTTGGGAGGCTTTTGTAGCTTGAGCAGCTAGGTATACAGCTTTTTTTTTTTGCACTTGTTAAAATCCCCTTTGAAAAGGAACTTTCAATTCCGCGTTGTATTGATTTGATGTGGTGGAATTTTGTGGTGGTGGGGGTGGTGGGGGATTCAAATTGGCATTTGTGGTAGTGGTAAGCGGTGATGTTGTGTTGATTATTTGATTAGTGGATGGTGGTGTTGATGTGGTGGTTTGAGTGGTAAGTGGTGATATTGATGTGATTGGTTCTTGAGATATTATGCTTTGTGATGTTAGGGGATTGTTTGATGATGTCGTGATTGCTTGTGTGTTTGTCATCTATTGTTGTGATGTCGACAACAAATTTTGAGCATTTGACATAATGCTTTGGTTGATATTTGGGATGTTGTTTTGATTGATACTTGGTAAAGGGGAAAGTCCTAAGCCAAGGAGTGGTGTGAATGATGATGGAAAAAGCAGAAGTGGTGGAAACGTAAGGGGTGTGTGTCCTTGCAAAAATGTTGTGGTGTCAAAAATGCCCCCTGGTCTGAACATGTCTCCTTCCTCTTGTGAATTTGCGAGGAGAGTGGTTTAAGGTGTTGCACGGAAAATTTTTGATGATGGATCATGATGCAAAGTGAGAGGAACAGTGTTGTGTAATGGGTTGTCGAGTATTTTTTGTTCCAAGATGATGTTTGGATCCAAACTTTGATTATTAACAAGGGGGTGTGTTTGAATAGCATTAAGAAATGCATCTCCCTTATTAACATTGGGTTGGGTTGGAGCAAAAGATGTGATTTGCATAACATTTTGGGTGATATTTTGGGGTGGGGGTGTAGATGAGAAGGGGATGGTGGATGAGATGGATTTAAAAGATGTCTCCACTATGGTACTCACATCAAAATCTGAAGGTAATTTGGCTCCCTTCTTTGCTAATTCAAGCATGTATAGCGAAGGCTTAAGCCTCATCATGATGTTGATGCTTTTGTGGTTTTCCAGATTTTGGAGCATCTCAGTCATTTCTTCATGAGACATCCCAAAGGTGAGGTATTCTCCTTGGGCTTCTTCTTGTGGGTTTTGCGATGATGTTGGAAGGTCAATTGTGAGATTTCCAGACCCAATGGGATTCATTTCAGGAGTATTTTGACTTAAATCACTTGAAGCGGGTGTTTCTTTGTTGGCTTACATGCTCTTATTGTATTGAGATTTGGTTTGAACCATAAAACAAGGATCAATTTTTAAGAATGGGAGATGAATCTCTTGCTTCTTTGGATTGATCTTTATTTTATGTCTTAAAGCAGAAAATTTTAGGATATTTTGAGGATCAAAAGGTGATATGATGATGATGTAAAAGATGAATGATGTGGATGTTATGGTCCTTTAGTAAGTCTTGAAGGAGTACTGGGATTTTAGGACTTTTAGATATGTTTCAGATTTTGATTTT
Source organism: Sequoia sempervirens (assembly GCA_007258455.2). Lineage (NCBI taxonomy): Eukaryota > Viridiplantae > Streptophyta > Pinopsida > Cupressales > Cupressaceae > Sequoia > Sequoia sempervirens. Next base: position 68,443,589 of record VDFB02109042.1, on the reverse strand, counting down.
GATTTTCCCTTGGGATTTGTCCTTGATTGATTTTGATTTTGATTTTGATTTTGAACAAATAGACCCTAAGATGTTTGGATGATTATCTAAGGGATAGATTTAATCAAAGGATGATAATTTGAATATGTATGGGGAGAAGGATGCATCTACCCACACCTATCCAAACAAGATGATAGTTTCACTAAGCATATGATGAAGGATTCATCTACATATACTAAGCTAAACGAGATGATTTTGATAACTTTCGACTAAGAATATGCAAAAGGATACATCTACACATACCTAGCCAAAGGTGCTTTTGATAATGTTTTCAAGGATTTAGTCTCAAGGATTTTGATGATTTTGATTTTTCCAAAAAATCATAGTATTAAGGATTATTTCAAGATTTTCCAAAAGGTGATTGTGAGATGATGTTTGTTTTGATGTTTTGAAGGATGGATGAAAAATATTTTGATTTTCTTTGATCCTAAGGTGAACCTAAAAAAAGACACTTTGTTTGCCTAGACCTAGGTATTGAAGAACAAGCTTTTCTCTAAACAAGATGTTCAAACTCTCTAAAAATATTTGGGTTTTGGCAGTAATAGAATGAATACAAACCGGGATTGTTCCTTGAAGCCTTTTTGTAAAAGTTGAAAAATAGTCTTTGTCTGAATTCGTATAGTATAGAGAGACGTTCTTGATGGGCTTTCAGACTAAGGGCTTTCACCTTTGGTTTCTTGATCTTGACTTTGCGTGAAATCATTGGAGACACATGTGTGGGATTCAATTGTTTTTAATCTTTGCTTAATGGATTATTTTTACCACAAACACACTCTTGATTAGCTTTCAAACTGAATGTCCAATGTCTCAACTTTGTCTCATTTCATAAGGTATATTATGTGAAACTTTGATGAATTTAAGGCAAGGTTTACCTATTATTTAACTTTAGTGGGAAAATTGATATGTAAATTCAAGTGCTTAGAAACCTCTAAGGATGTAATCCCAAGGGCAAGCAATAACACAAGAATTTGGTCAATGGTATTTGCCTCCTAAAGGGTTTGAAATTTGGATGATATTAAGTGTAACTTGTTTCCAAGATGTTTTCGATCAAAGCACTGTGTTTTCAAACCAAGAACAAGTACAAACCCTATGGATGTGTAAGGAAATATTTGTTGACTCCCCACTTGGACAAGTCCAGCTATGCTTATCTTTAGCGAATGGGTAGATTCTTGACCCCACTGGCTCCCCTCGATGGCACTCACTTATATGAGGCATCCAAGCATCAACACCCATGAAACTCCCATGGCATGTTTTCCATTTCTACTAAAAGACCGTAAAAGTGTGGGGCGGCTTCAGAACGACCGCTCTTGCACCAACAAATAGATTAAGGATTTTGGAAAATTCTAGCACATGGGTTTTAGTAAGGACTTTCCGTTCGTGGAGATTGACCCATATGGCAAGAGTCTCCTTTCTGATCCATCTTGTCAGAATCAACCGCGTGATATTGGCGTTTACTCCAATATCCACATATATATCCCAGTTGGAAATACTCTTGGCTTTAGAGTGTTAACAATTGAGTCGTTCCCTTGGGTGAGTACTTTTTCCCCAAGGAAAGCCCTCTAGGATAAACAAAAGCGAGTAAATAAAAAATCCGTAACTCGATCAATCTTTGATGGCAACAAAGAAAGAGAATATACACGGTAATGCCCCCACTCACACTCACACAAGATATTGTTCAATTTTAAACCCAAATCGAAGTGTGGAGGTGATTGCTTTATCTCACCCTAAATTCATGAAAAAGGCCTTTTGATTCTCAAGATCACTATAAAGCGTGAGAGAAGCACATATGTCCTTTTTCAATTCCTTTAGTTTAAGTAAGCCTTCCCAAAAAACAACGTTTGCACTTGTTCTTTTTAAATCCACAAAGAAAAATGTGAGTTCTTTTTAAGCACCAAAAGAAGAATGAGAAACACTTTGTTCAATTGTTAATCCAAGAAACAAAATCTAGTAAGTTGTGATCCTAAAGTTTGTTTTAGCCTTTGCAAGAATTGGAAAGATTCTTTTTAAACCCAAACGAAGTTAGTGTTCTAAGAAAGAAAAGACAACAATTTCTTGAAGAAGTGTTAAACAAACACTTAAAGCGTTTAAAAACACTTTGATCTCTCAAAATGTTTCTCCTCCTTTTTTTTTCCTTTTTTCGTTGTTGTCTTCTCTATCCTTCTTGTCCTTCATTATCCTTTGTTAGCCTTCCTTGTTTTCCTTGTACCTATTTTAAAAAGAAAAGACAGTCATGTGATAATTAGAACATCAAATTTATTTTGATCATTAACTCCAAACAATAACATGCTCCAAATTTGTAAGATAGAAAGAGGCTTTCATAAGTGAATCATGCTTTCCTTAGACTTTAAAACAAATATAAACTAAAGGGTTTTCTAATAAAGATAAAAGTTTTCTCTTGTTGATAACTTAATCCCAATAAACTAAGATTTTGCATGAAAGGTGTATTTAAAGATAAAGACTATCAAATTTGTTAGACCCCCTCCAAAATAAAGATAAGAAACAATCTTCGTCGGCATCAAAATCTTGATAGACACTCGTCCCCATCCACGATTATATTCAATCCTAATTTATTACTAAGGATTCATTTATCATATAGAGAAATTTATGTTTAAATATTCTCTAAAAGATATTTGAGTTCATGAAAATATTAGGGGGATCTTATTCAAAAGTCTCCACTTCAACAAATCTTTTTCCAACCATATCTCAAGTGTTCATTCGACACAATACATAACATCAATGAATGAAAATAAAGTTATTTTCCATAGCACAGATACAAAGAGAAAGAATTTAAGTTGGGCACCTCTCTCAAGAGCTAAGAGATCTGATCTTTATTTCATTCTGTCAACTAGCCTGCACACCCATACATGGACAATAACTTTTCAGTAGACAGAATGCTTGAAAGATGTCTTATGCAGGAAGGCTAAGTAAATGTGTTTAACAGGTGTAAGGTCAATCAACCATAAATGTTTAGGAAAATACTTTTAATCTAGCGCCTTCATGACATAAAAGACAAAGTTCCTGAACCTACACAATCAACAACTTTAGATCCGCACTTAATCACTCAAGGTAACTTTCAAATTGATGGAATTGGCGGGGGAATGATTTAAATTGAATGACTTGTGCTAGTCTCCTTCCTATGCGTAGACTTGGGATAGACCCTCATAATGTTCGACCAAAATCTGTATCTAATAACTAGCATCAGTCAACACTCCCACAAGTATATATGAGAAAATCTATATGTAGAACCTAGATCTTAAAGAGATAAATGAACAGATACAAGTACCAGATGCAGCAATTGTAAGAATTTATATGGTGTAGAAGAAAAGGGTAGCTAAGTCAAAGTTAAGAAAGATCCGCAAAATACTCCCTAACCCGTGCTATCTCAAACACAACCATTAACAATAGAACACGTCACAGAAGAACAAAAAATCAAAACTCAGCCATATCTTCATTCATTTCCAAGCTTATGTTGGTATTCTCGACTTTGAGGAACTATGAGTGGAAAATAATCTACCATTAGTAGGAGCGGCGGTTAAGGAATAGCTTATACAGATTTTCCAGCATGCATATCTTAGACACATGTGACCACATGAAATTGGCTACAGACTGGCATTGGCGTATGATACATTCAGGAGATATATAATAAACAACAACGAATGAATTTGTACATAGATCCATTAAATATCAGTTTGTTTCCACTCATTTACAAGTTATCCTAACCGTAGGACTACAAACGCTCTCTTCCACAAGAATTTCAGTTTGAGAACTCTTAGTTTCAGATTAAAAGAACAA
>VDFB02109042.1:68239053-68439658 GCA_007258455.2 Sequoia sempervirens | reverse complement strand
TATTATAGCGTTATTTATATTGTACATGTTTAGCTAACTTTATTTTGACATTTTTATCTTTTTGAAACATAATAGTTCGTTGAAATTAATTTTCTTATTTTAATATAGTAAAATTTATTCAATATAACATGATTAAATAATTATATTATTTCGGTAAAGTTTAAAGATTATTTTATTAAAGAAGATATATGTTTGTCCAAGGTACATCAGATAACACTAAAAAAATTGATGAAAGCATTTATGAGTAAAGTGACTCTCTTTCCATAACCAATGTATAAAAATATATTGATAAATCAAAATGTGTATTATTACTACTATAAAATGGTGAATATTCAATATAGCTCACCATCATCACTAATCCATTTCTAATAGTATAAAAGATAAGTACTTAATGGTTATTATTTTAATTAATATTTAGTTGATAATAAAATTATTATTTATTTGATCGATATTAATATTAATAAATTTGAAGATATAAATGGAATTTTATGACATTGTTTACACCATAAAGAACACTAAAAAATCTACAAAATATAATACACTCACAAAAATACTAAAATATACTAACAAATTGAAGCTCTAATGCACTCCCCACGTGAGAATTCCCTTAATATCAAAAGATTTTTTCTCTTCTAGTTCCAACAATCAATGGGTTTTCGTCGACTAGTCAAATGTCTTATTGGTTTTTATACATAAAAGATTGCTTAAACACAAATTACCTAGAATATAAAATAACATAATATGGATGATCACAATTGAATTTTTTTCTATTTTTATATTCTACCTCCCCAAAAGATCAAACTATTTGGTCTAGACTGAAAATGTCACCAAGGAAAAAAAATTGAATTCTACATGTTATGTCACAACTCAAGCTCATGGGATTTGCAAACTTTATTACCAAAGGTTCAAATTTTTTTCTTCCTTCTAGCTTGACATGCTTTAGGTGGCAACTCTAGCCTCCAATCCCCATTGTGTCGATAAGTCTATTATATGCTATTTATTTAGCATGGGTCGAGTGATATCCCCAAACCATGATCCCTAACATCTCTCTCCCATACATTGGATATAAACCCGAATCCTTAATCTTTGACAACATTTTGGTATGCGTCAGGTAGCAACAATGATCATGGATCTTTGACAACACTTTGAAATGCATCAAGTAGAAGCTTTGATCCCCACTCTCTAACAAATCCTTGGAATGTGTCAAGTAGACACCTTGATCTTCAACCTCTAAGAGCTCCTAAGCATGGGTCAAATATTAACTAAAATTCTCAAGATTTAAAATCACTATCAATGACAAATCTCTTATCTGACTTTTCAAAATGGGACATGAAAAATTCTCCACCCCCGATATTTATAGTCCTCAAAAAGTGAGAATCATAATTCTCAATAATATTAGTCCCTTACAATGTGGTATCCTCAAGTGTTTGGTTTTTCCACCTAACTAGATACTTTGTGAAGTTCTTGTTCCTCAAGTTTTTGACATGAGTAGCCATCATATCTTTTGGGATTAGAATTAAATTTCCATTATCATATAATGGTGGTAAGTCTTTTGAGGTTGTAATGTTTTGAAAAAGGACTTTCCTTAGACAAGGCATGTGAAAAAAATTATAAATATTGATTCTCTATGGAAGCTCTAAATCATATGCCACTTCACTTATCCACTTCAATATTTTTGATTGTCCTTAGTATCAGGTTTTCTTATATGGCTGAAATATTAGGAAAACCAAGTCTCCCCACCTTAAACAACATTTTCTTATTTTTGATCTACATGCTATTTTTCACTCTGTGTTTCTTTCTATTTATTCTATAGTGCCCTTAGTATCTTGACTATGATCCATAAAGATCCTTTCTAATGGCACTATATTATTTCAAATCAATGAAACTAATGTGAACCATAAATTTTGTTTTGTTCTATGGACTTCTCTTGCACTCTTAGGGTTTTCACCTAAAAGGAGAGAGATAAATCACTAAAATTGAGGTGGTTCACTTAGATAAAGGAATGTATAATGGAATTATGACTAAATGAAATGATCTAAATGTAGGTAAGTGATGAGATTGATTGATTATGAATGCAAAACTAATGAAATATGCAATGTTTGAAAACACAATGTGATATGTAGAAAATGAACTAAAAACATGAATAAATGTAGATAGAATTAAATGAGGTTTAACAGAGTGCACCTAGAAGTTGAATGTTGATCCTAGAAGGTTACGGGAAACTAATAGAAATCAATGTTGATCTACAGTGGGACTCATTCTCCATTGATGGTGAATGGAGTCCTCTCTTGTAAACACCTAAGCATTTTCAAGCATTAGGAGCTGGATTATGACAAAATCAACTTTTTTATCCCTTAGGTTGGACTCATTCACCAGCGATGGTGAATCAGTCCTCCTCAAGCCCATGCAAATTCAAAGTTCAATCATGTCTCTAGATTAGCACTTGTCTTCTTGTCGAGGTTAATGAGAGCCAAATTTACAGAAAATGGGTTGTAGGTTGTCTCCAAGATTAAACTAGGGTTTAGTTGACTTAAAATACTTTGATGACTTGTTGATCACCTTTCAAAACCTATTTTCTTGACAAATCTACATATAAAGTCTACAAACATACATGCAAAAGGGGGAAAATGGTTAAGGGTTAGTGTATAGGAATTTGCCTTGGTCAAATCCCACTTTGGTAATCAAACCCTTGATAAAGAAATGAAATGGAATGAAGAAGGAAATGATAAATAACAACATGAAAATGTCCTAACTCACCAAAATCTTATTGTTCAAGTCTAAATATATGTCAATGGTTGCTCCAAGATGCTTGATGTTTGATTGACAAAATGATGCTTGGATGTGATTGAATGCTTGAATGAACTAGTGAATGAGATAGATGTTTGGATGAATTAGTTGTAGATGAATGGAAAAAGAAACACATATTTATACACACTTATACTAATTGCAATAATACCTCATGTAGGCGACATAAGATATTTTTGAATAAAACTAAAGAAATTTTGAATTATTTTGAATTTGGAGCTAAGAGGGACTCATTCACCACCCATGGTAAATGGTTCCCACCTTAGGCTTGTAAGTAGGTGTCAAGAATTAAGTTGCATTTAATGTTGTTTGTCAAGTTTAGATTCAAAAATACACTTAATTATGACTTGTGAGTGCATAAAGGGGTCATATATAAAGCATAGAAAGGTGTAAATAGTGATAAAAGCCTAGAAAAGCATGAAATCTTGTTACAATATAAATGGGAGGGTTGGATGGAAACACTCACTACTCCATGCCTTGGATCTTGTTTAGGAAGACCCTATGGTGTCACACTCCACCACCTTAACCTATAGGACCTACTGCTTGTGTAGACTCCCCTATTTCACCTTGCCAACCCAACCATCAAATCTTATCTTGCCAACCAAGCCAACTTAGCAGGTGACCCTTCAACTCTTCCTTAGCCTTTAATCTGCCCTAAAGACTAACAACACCTCAACTCTCCATTATACCTTGCAGGGGTATAGAGATGCCTTCAATAGTTTCCAACCATCCTCCTAGGGTTCCTGAAGGTTCACAACACTTCACCCTTTTCATCGCTTTCACAAACCCTCATCTAGGGTTAAAAAGGCTACTAGCCAAGAGCCCCAATTAGGCCTCCATCTCTGAGTAAACTGGTCTTTGCTCAAAAATATTCCAAGAACAACCCATTCTTTCTCTAAGGTCCTTGGTTCAATTGCACAACACTCAAATATTTTTGGGGTTTTGGGCCTTTATCAACCGTACAAAGCCAAATCTTGAAAATGGGCATAAACTAGGGTTTTAAGCCATTTTCTGGTTGCCTTCAATCTGTCAAGCCTTTTCACTCACCAAAAGAGTTAGTGGAACCTCCTCTTGCTTACCAAACCTTGGTAAGACCTTTCCCTACCTTCTCAAATAGGATATTTAGCAAGAAACAATCACCCCTACAAGTTAAGTGCCTTGCACTCCTTGTCTTCCCTAGCCGGGCTCTTCTTGGCTCGCCTAGGGCAAGACTTTGCTGACAACTCCCATGCTCACACCAACCCTAGAACCTACCATATGTACACACATGGAATCTAGACACTGTTCCCAAAAGGCTGTACAATTTGTACAGTGGGAAAGTGGCCTAGCACTCCATTCTTTCCTGACTGTCTGGTTCAGACCAGCAACAAGGTTAAAACAAGAATATTTACAAACAGTGAATAAAAATGAATAAATGAACTAAATAATGGCACACAAGCTTAGAATACTAACAACACTACATCCTCTATACAAAACAGTATTAAATTCAATCCATTAAAGCTCTTCCTTGAAGCAAAATAAAAAAATGACTCACAAAACACTGTTTTACTTCCAATTCAAAAAGTTTTCTCACAATGCTCAGGCTTCCAACCCTTCTCTCAAGTCAAGGCACACCTTAAATAGGGTTCCTCAATTAGTTATCTTCTTTGGTCAGACTTATTCATGACCTAATGGCCAAAGTTACAAAATCCACTGTGTTTTCCAACTTTTGCCAAATGTTAGCAACCTAAGCAAGATGAGTTACTAAACTCATCCATCCTTTCACTTCTTATTCTACTGATCACAACAGATCAAGACTTATTCATAAACCTCAAATGCTAACTAAATGGTCAACATGACCTCAAAATAACACATCAAAATAAAATTCAACCTAGACTGCTTAAGTGCCTAGTGTTTCCTAGGTGCTCCTGCACCATTCTCCCCCTCCCTCCACAAACTCTAAGGAATGTGAGGAGAGATCAGTGAGTCATCAATGCCCTACTTCTTGAACTCAGCTTCATCTACCCAAGTAGCTTCAGATTCATGTTTGTTCTTCCATTTGATAAGATGCTCCATATACACCTTATGCCTTGTAGACTTCTTCACCCTTGACTCCAAGATTCTTTCTGCCTGAAGCTTGGATAGAGTGGGAAAGGCTATGTTGCTTACATCCTTGAAGATTTCCCTATTTTCCTTATTTGAGTTACTGATTGTTCCCTTATATCTGATCAAATCAGCTACATTGAATATTGGTGAAATTCCTAAATCTGCAGGTAACTCCACCTTGTATGCATTTTTCCCATACTTGGCTAACACCTTGCATGGTCCCACTCTTTTCATTTGCAATTTGGTTGATGTAACCTTCTGAAACCTAGATGTGTTGAGGTGAACCATGACATAGTCTCCTACTGCAAATTGCAAATATTTTCTTGACAAATCTACCTTATCCTTCAACTTTTGTGTAGCCTCGGTGACTATCTTCTTTACCTGCTCCTGAATCTCTTTCATGGTCTGAGTGAATTCCTCTGCATGTCCACTCCTATGCTCCATAGCTCCTAGATCTTTGAGCTCACACACACCTCTTGGGTGCATTCCATACACTATTTCAAAAGGACTCTTCCCTGTAGTCCTATTCACATTGTCATTGTATGCATACTCAGCCTGTGATATGACCAAGTCCCATGTCTGTCCATACTCCTTGGTTAGGCATCTAAGAAGGTTACCTAACACCCTATTAACCACCTCTATTTTCCCATCGGTCTAAGGATGGTAAGCTGATCCAAAAGACAGGTTGGTACCTAATCTACTCCATAGAGTCTTCCAAAAATGACTCATAAACTTCACATCCCTGTCTGATACAATGCTCAAAGGAAATCCATGGATCCTTACAATTTCCTTGAAGAAAAGGTGAGCAATGTAGCTGGCATCATGTGTGGTCTTGCAAGGGATAAAGTGGCTCATCTTGCTGAATCTATCTACCACCACATAGACACTATCAAACCCTATTTTTGTCTTAGGGAGTCCTACAACAAAATCCATGCTAACACATTCCCATGGTCTATTGGGAATAGATAGAGGTTGATACAAACCTGCATTACTAGCTCCCCCTTTGGCTTTCATACAAACTACACACTGTTCCACATACCTTCTGACATATCTTGGCAATTTAGGCCAATAGTAGAACCTTTGTACTAGTTCCAATGTCTTGTTGATACCAAAATGACCACTAAGACTACCATTGTGCTTTTCTTGTATAAGATTCTCTCTCATAGAACCTTTTGGCACACACAACTGATTTCCCTTGAATAACAATCCACTTTGCAATGTATACTCTGAATATTGACTATGAAAGTGATTCTCAAAGTTAGAACATACCTTATATTCCTTCGAGAAGTCTTCATCTTCACCATAGAGATCCTTGAAACTCTCTATCCCAATGCTCTTTAACTGTATCTCATGCATTGTCAGCAATCTCCTGCTTAGTGCATCTGCCACCTTGTTCAACTGTCCCTTCTTGTGCTTGATGTGAAGGTGAAAGCTTGAAGATACTCCATCCATTTCAAATGTCTATTTCTCAATTTCTCTTGATTGTTGATGTAGCTAAGTGCTTGATTGTCGGTAAACACCACAAACTCTTTGGGTAGGAGATAATGCCTCCACTTCCTAAGTGACTGTACTAGAGCATAGAGTTCTAAGTCATAGGTAGAATACTTCTGTTTAGCTTCATTGAGCTTTTCACTAAAGAAAGCTATAGGCCTGCCTTCTTGGCTTAGCACTCCTCCTACTGCAACTCCACTAGCATCACATTCCACAGTAAACAACTTGTCAAAACTAGGTAACAAAAGTATAGGTTGAGTTGCCACTTCTTGTTTCAGTTTCTCAAAACCTTTCTCAGCTTCTTGAGTCCACTTAAACTTAGTTTTCAAACCACCTTTGATTGTGTCTAGGACTGGTGCACATATGCCACTAAAGTTCCTTATGAATTTTCTATAAAATTGGGCTAATCCATGAAAACTTCTTACCTCTATCCCTGTGGTTGGTGTAGGCTAGTTTAGGATAGCTTCCACCTTGCTTGGATCCATCTTCAATGATCCTTGGGATACTACAAACCCCAAATACACAAGCTCTTGTTTGAAGAACTCACATTTCTCTAGGTTGATGGCTAACTTCTCTTCTTGCAATCTTCTAAGAACCAACTCCACATGCTTTAGGTGTTCTTCTGCTATCTTGCTGAAAATGAGTATATCATCAAGATATACCACCACAAATATCCCTGTAAAGTCTTTGAGTACTTCATTCATGAGTCTCATGAATGTGCTAGGGGCATTAGAGAGACCAAATGACATCACTCTCCACTCATACAGCCCAGCATTTGTCTTAAAAGTTGTCTTCCACTCATCTCCATCCTTGATTCTGATCTGATGGTATCCGCTCCTGAGATCCAACTTAGTGAAGTATTGAGCTCCTCCAAGACAATCCATCAAGTCCTCAATTATAGGAATAGGGAACCTATACCTAATTGTGATTCTATTTATTGCCCTAGAATCAATGCATAATCTCCACTTACCACCTTTCTTGGTTGCTAAGACCACTGGTACTACACATGGGTTGATGCTCTTCCTAATCAAGCCTTGATCTAACAACTCCTGCACTTGTCTAGCTACCTCTAGATTCTGATCTGGTGTAAGCTTGTAAGCTGCTTTGTTTGGCAATGAAGCCCCTAGTATGAAGTCAATCTGATGACTAATGGCTCTCTTTGGAGGTAAAGTTGCTGGTGTCCCATCACTAACTATGTTCTTGTACCTCTCAAGTAACTTTTGGACTACTTCTGGTATGACTGTTTTCTCAGTCTTATTCTCCTCTTTGGTTTGCATCATGACCACATATCCTTCACCTCCTTGATGAAGGTTGTTAATGAAATCTTTTCCATTGTTCAATAAGACACTAGGGGTCTTTGACTGTCCCTCTTCCTCATCTGTCAGTGATTGCAACTTAAATGCCTTCCCATCCTTCTTGAAGGAAATGGTGTTCTCTTTTCCATCATACATGACACTTATGTCATACTGCCATGGTCTACCCAATAGAAGATGGCATCCATCCATGGGTAATACATCACAAATCAATTTGTCTTTATACCCTCCAATGGAGAACTCCATCGTTGTCTGCTCATTGACAAGAACACTATGTCCTTTGTTCAACCATGTCACCTTGTAGGGATTAGTATGGGGTATTTTCTCTAATTTCAACTTCTTTATTTCCTCCTCGGAGATGATGTTATCAATTGAACCTGAATCCACAATAACCTTGCATACTTTCCCAAGTATTTTGCACCTCACTCTAAATAAGGCTCTTCTCTGTTTTGGCTCTTCCTTGACCGGTTGTCTAATCAAAACTCTACTAAACATCAGATTCTCCCCCACTTCTAATTCAATGTGACTGACCTCTGGTATTTTAGCACTCATGGTGTCCTCTTGAGCATATGCCACTCTCTTCTCAATGCTTGAAGAAGATGCTTTCTCCGAGAACCTATAAGTTGGATGACCTACTTGCCCACAATTGTAACACTTCATACTAGCAAAGTATGAGTTACTTTTGCCTACTCCTCTTCCTCTACTTGAACCTCCTTGAGGTCCTCTACCTCTGTTATATCCTCCTCTAGAAGGTGTCTCACTTCCATGCTCTGTGAGTTTAGACTCTCCTTGGTTTCTTTGTCCACTCCCTCTACCTTGGTATCCACCTCTATGTCCTCTTTGATCTCTGCCTTTGCCTCTGCTCTTAGAAGCCTGTTCTTGTTTCCTCTTGCTTCTTTCCTCAATCTTTATAGCCAGTTGATAGCATTGGTGTACTGTCTTGGGACTTAGAAGAGTCATCTCCTCTTGAATGTTCCACTTCAAATCGTTAAGGTATCTAGCCACCTTGAGACTCTCATCCTCTGTCACATTAGACCTCATACAAATTTTTTGGAACTCCTCAGTATAAGTGTTCACATCTTGGTCTCTTTGCCTTAAATTCTGTCTTTTCTTGTGTAACTGAATCTCATAATCATCTGGCATGTATGCTTCCCTCACTTTGGCAACCATTCCTTTCCAAGTTGAAATAGGCTGCTTGCCTTCCTTTTCCCTCTCTGTCTGAATGAATTTCCACCATGTCAAGGAATAACCTCTTAGTCTTGATTTGGCCACCTTTACCTTTTGTGCCTCAGTGACCCCATCACATTCAAAATGGTTTTCCATACCCTCTATCCAATCCATGACTAGTTCAGCTTCCATTTTCCCACTAAACAGTGGTATGCCTTCAAGTGCCTTACCACTCAAAGCCTTCAATGCCTTCAAGAAGGGTTCTTCTTTCAAATAGGGTCAAGTTCAGGGACCTTATCTTCCTCTACAACTTCTTCTTTCTTTGGTATCCTTCCTTCAAATTGTACATCATTCAATGCTTGCTCAAGTTGGTCTATTCTCTCCTTCAATAGCCTATTTTCTTCCTCCTGCCCTTCAACCATCTTGGCCAACTCTGCATTTGTCACCATGATGGAAGAACCACTAGACTCAGTCTCAGACATACAATAGTCAATCCCAAATATTTAATTTGCTCTGATACCAATTTGATAGGGAGGGTTGGATGGAAACACTCACTGTCCCATGCTTTGGATCTTGTTTAGGAAGACCCTATGGTGTCAAACTCCACCACCTTAACCTATAGGACCTACTTCTTGTGTAGACTCCCCTGGTTCACCTTTCCAACCCAACCATCAAGTCTTATCCTGCCAACCAATCCAACCTTGGGGCAACGCTTCAACACTTCCTTAGCCTTTAATTTGCTCTAAAGACTAACAACACCTCAACTCTCCATTAGACCTTGCATGGGTATAGAGATGCCTTCAATAGTTTCCAACCATCCTCCTAGGGTTCCTGAAGGTCCACAACACTTCACCCTTTTCATCACTTTCACAAACCCTCATCTAGGGTTAAAAAGGCTACTAACCAAGAGCCCCAATTAGGCCTCCATCTCAAAGTAAACTGGTCTTTGCTCAAAAATCTTCCAAGGACACCTCATTCTTTCTCTGAGGTCCTTGGTTCAATTGCACAACTCTCAAATATTTTTGGGGTTTTGGGCCTTTATCAGCCGTACAAAGCCAAATCTTGAAAATGGGCATAAACTAGGGTTTTAAGCCATTTTCTGGTTGCCTTCAATCTATCAAGCCTTTTCACTCACCAAAAAAGTTAGTGGAACCTCCTCCTACTTACCAGACCTTGGTAAGACCTTTCCCTACCTTCTAAAATAGGATATTCAACAAGAAACAATCACCTCTGCAAGTTAAGTGCCTTGCACTCCTTGTCTTCCCTAACCGGGCTCTTCCTGGCTCGCCTAGGGAAAGACTTTGCTAACAGCTCCCATGCTCACATCAACCCTATAACCTACCATATGTACACACATAGAGTCTAGACACTGTTCCTAAAAGGCCATACAATTTGTACGGTGGGAAAGTGACCTAGCACTCCATTCTTTCCTGACTATCTGGTTCAGACCAGCAATAGGGTTAAAACAAGAATATTTACAAACAGTGATTAAAAATGAATAAAGGAACTAAATAATGACACACAAGCTTAGAATACTAACAACACTACATCCTCCATACAAAACAATATTAAATTCAATCCATTAAAGCTCTTCCTTGAAGCAAAATAAAAAAATGACTCACAAAACACTGTTTTACTTCCAATTCACAAAGTTTTCTCACAATGCTCAAGCTTCCAACCCTGATCTCAGGTCGAGGCACACCTTAAATAGGGTTCCTCAATCAATTATCTTCTTTGGTTGGACTTATTCATGACCTAATGGCCAAAGTTACAAAATCCACTGTGTTTTCCAACTTTTGCCAAATGTTAGCAACCTAAAAGATGAGTTACTAAACTCATCCATCCTTTCACTTCTTATTCTACTAATCACAACAGATCAAGACTTATTCATAAACCTCAAATGCTAACTAAATGGTCAACATGACTTCAAAATAACACATCAAAACAAAATTCAACCTAGACTACTTAAGTGCCTAGTGTTTCATAGGTGCTCCTGCACCACTTGTTGCCAAGCCATTGCACCATCATCCTGAAGAAGAAGGCCTGCAGCCACTGTCTTAGAGATTTGAGCCATGTTCCTTCCTACAGGCATAGCCATATTAGGTGAGCCACCCAGAATGATGGCTAAAGCACCAATACCAGAAGCGGCTGCCACAGACCCAGTCTCGTTCTCTTTAGGGTTTTCAACAATGTAGTCTTGCATAGCAACAACCCCTCCAATAGAGACATTTGGAGAGGATACCCTAAGGCCCTATGAATCCAAAGCAGCAACCTCAGAAAAACTCCTAGGTTGCTCAACTTTCTTCTCAACCGTATAATGCTATTGAGAAGCACCATTCCACCAAGTGGTCTTCATGACTTTTTTCTCAAAACCACATTGCACAGCAACATGACCTATTTTGAAACATCTTCTGTAACGGAAGGGAATCCCCTCATAGTCCAAATATTGGACCCAAGACCCCTTAGAATATTTAAGAACAATCTCAGCGGGCAACCCTTTTGAAACATCCATTTCGACCACTATGCGGGCAAATGTGGAATGAAGAATATTAGAGGATTCTTCATCCACCAACAAAAAGTCACCAAGAGCATCACCCACTTCCTCCAGAAGAGAATCAGCCCATAAGTGGAGAGGAAGATTAGGAAGCCGAACCCAAATTGGGATCTTATTGAAAGTTTCAAAAGCAGCGTTGAAATCAAAATGTCAAGGCTTAAGCATCAACAAATGCTTGTACTCCCAACTAAAAAAATTGTCACATAAGATTATATTTCTATCCTGAGCATTATCAAACTTGGCAAAAAAAAACCCCTTGGCCATGGGGAAAATATGAACTTTACCATAAATTAGAGGCTTCCATTCTTGAGAGATCCAAAAATTGTCACAATGAAATAAATATGTTACCATGATGTTTGATCTTGAATTTCTATAGCAATGGAGGAATATTTTTCCCTTGAATGTCTTTAGAAGCTTTCTTAATGACTTAGAGTGATAAAACCCTAACTTGCTTGACTTGAGAAAGAAGATAAGTGATTCAAATGAGTTATGAATGAGTTAAGAGATTAAGAGATTATGAATTATGGATTAGAAGGTTGTATTTATAGGCAATTCACCTTATTCACCTATAAATTGGATCCTTAAGGCCAACATGAAGAAAAATTAAACTTAAATTCCAAAATTTCTCGCTCAAAAGTCAAAAATGGCCCAAATGGGACTCATTCGCCACCTTGGGTGAATTAGTCCCACCAGGTAGGGACTCATTTGCCACAGGTGGTGAATTAGTGCCAATGGGGCCCATTTGACACCTACAATGCTAGGAAGTAAGGAAATAAGGTTTATATGATGACTTTGTCGATTATTTGATCAAGTTATGCCTTGGGATGGGCAATATGGGGTAATAGGGGCCTATTAGTGATGATGTAAAGGTCAATTAGAGCTTGGGACACAAAATTAAATGTGAAAGTGTGATTAAATACACTTTACAACACTAAAATGAGGTCCACTTAGCCTAGGAAGGCACACCATCCAATGTGAATGTATAAGACACATTACAACACTAGATTAACATTAAGTTTAATTAAAAAACCTTCTAGATTAGTGTGATAATGTTATTAGACACATTTTATAATGTTGAATTAGGGAGAAATGGGTCCATTAAGTCTATAGAGGCGTGAAAGTCTTTTACAACACCTTTACAAGACATCGCTAAATGCATTTTAAAGGGCCTAAGACCTAGTGTGGATGTGAAAAACACCTCACAACACCAAATCAAGGCCTCATTAACTCTAATTTTTCATCAATTATTCCCCAAATCAAGCAAGTTGCCTTTTTTCTATGGTACACCTATTAACTTTTCCAAACAATAATAAATACAAGCATACAATAATAAAGGAACATTCATTCTTCTAATGTTTTTTTCATGTGTTCCCATAAAATCCTCAACAATAAAAGTTTAGTAATACAAATATGAACATAAATTATAAGTTTCTTGTGTCTTCTCATAAATGAATGACATTGTGCTTTATTTCAAAATGCATATTTGATATTTTTCTCAATAGTTAGTCCATTTGTGACTAATACAAATTGGTGGCCCTTGAAATATTATAGCTCTCCAAAGGTTTCAAGAGAGATGAGGACAACCTTCTAATAATCAGTTATTTAGCTTTGAATATCAAAATAATATAACAAGTTTTGTGTCTCAAACCATCTTACCTACATATGAAAGAAACCATTTATTAAAAAAAATGTTCACTCACAAAGAGAATTTATTAAAGTTATCTCTACATTTTCATTAAGACTAACATGTTCCAAGGAAAAATGATTTACACAATAGTTGATGAAATTCTATGGTTTACTACTGCTAAAAAAATGTCAAATAACATTTATCACATTTTGGATTTTCAAGAAAAAACCTCCACCTTCATAAAAAAAATTGTATTGACCTTCATTATAGACCTCTATATTTTACAATATCATATCATCTTGCATCATCTCACATTACTATATACTTTTTAATGCATCATCTCACATTACACGAATAATGCAAAAGACATATGTATCAAATGCATCTAATCCTAATGAGATGCCTCTGTGTTGTCATGTCCCTACCTTTCCCACTTATCAAGGATTGGAAGAAATCTTCAAAATTTTCATATAATTCCATTAGGGTCTAAATTTGACAATTGACCTTATCTACCAAATAATTTATTTTGTAATAATGATTCATATGAAATTGCTTTTCAAACATTAAGATTATTTTATTTTAATAAATTATATAAAAAAATGATATAAATATAAGAAAAAACTTAATAAAAAATTATGTTTATCCAAAATCTCACCTTTCATGTAATACAATTCTTTTAATATATTTTACAAGGAAAATTAATAAATATGATCATACGGCCATCAAATTTAGATCATGTACACTATGAATCCCACAAAATAGAGTTTAAAAACAAATGAGTAAATATGATCATATGAGCATCGAATTTAGCCCATGTACACTATGGTTCCGTAGAAAAAGAAAAGTTTCCCAGAAAAATGAGTAAATATGACCATACGGCCATCAAATTTAGGCAATGTAAACTATGGGTCCGTAAACAAAGTAGAGTACGGATATTAAAAAACACTGAATTGACGTTAGGGTTAAGAATATTAGCCAAACTTGACTGAGGGAAGAAAGCAATGTCTATGAACGTGGCTGACTAGAAGTGAGAGTAAGGAAAGTAAGGAATGGCACAACATCTTAGTTTGATCCAACTTCGACACCAATATCAATGTTGACCATGATTAAAATGAATAAGAGGACGTGCTGCCCCAGATCTAACCACATCTTCTGCCATAGCTGCTGAGAAAATGGTTGGCATCTTTAACGAGCAAAGATAGCAAACATTGCAATGAATTTTCACGTTGGGAGAGACAGAACAAGATTTAAGATTTTGGAGAGTTGAGGAATATTCAATCGGTATCAGGCAAATTCACTGTCAGTAATTCATTTTGGAAACTTCACTGGCATCATGCATCACCTTTATTTGGTCATGAGGAAGATTCAATCGACATCAAGCAAATTCACCATCAGCAATTCATTTCGGAAAATTCACCTCCAACAATTCACCGCGGGAAAATTCACCACCATGACAAATTCACCAACTGTGATGAATTTTCCATGAGATAAATTTTCCTGCGATGAATTATTGATGATGCAGTGAATTGCTGAAGATGAATTTTCCTAAAACCGATTCAACTAATTACAAAGCTCCAATGAAAGAACTGAAATGATCTAAACAACATAGATAAGCCATTGAAATTATTCCTAAAACCACCAAAATGAAGCATTAAGTGATGAAAGAGCGAGCAGAAGCCCCTAGAGCAATTTTTGATGACTCGGGGTGGTTAGATGTCTTGACAATTCTTCTATGATGTCTATAGTCTTTTGTGCCCCGTTAGTCGAAGGAGAAAGATAATAGTTAGGATTGATTTATCTTCCATTTTTAGTCCTTTTGGGATTCTTCTTCAAACATCTTATCACATTGAATCATACATTTATATATCTTAAGAGGTCATGCAGATATTTTGGAAAGAGTTTCTTCCTATCATAGTGATATATGGTCATAAGATAATAAATATAGAAAATCTATGTTGAAGAAGACTAAAGGGATACATGAATGATGAAATTGAAAAATGTTATAAGATAGGACATGCATAATGTTTATTTATGCGATTTTTTTTTTGAAGTGCATTTATAGGTCTAATCATGCTATATATTAGAAAAGTATTTTTCTAGAATCTAATTGTGATTAATGTTAAATTAGGAAGAATTATTGGAAGAGATCTAAATCAATTGGATTTAATTTAATTAAAGTCTCTCTTTATGTGTGTGTGTTCGTGTATATATGTATGTATGTATGTATTTATTTATGTATATATGTGTGTGTATGTATGTATGTATGTATATGTATATGTATATGTATATGTGTATGTGTGCATGTATATGCATATATGTATATATGTATATATATACATATATATACATAAATATGCATACATACAAATATAAATACATATATATGTGTGTGTGTGTGTGTAGATGTATGTGTGTATAATGATGATCGTAATGTGTTAAAAACTTTAAATTGGTTGATTTTGATAAAAAAAAATATTGTGTGCATATTTTTGAATATTAGATATAGTTTATTATTTTTAAACATAGATAATAACATTAGAAAATCCGAGCTCTCATACTTAATTAACTTTGATATATTAAATCTTTCCAATTTTATACTCTAGAGAAAAGTAGCATTACAAAGAGCATATTATAACATTGTAAGATGTGGGAGTTACTTTTTACAAATTCTTCATGTTACAACATGATTATGGGAGTCACTTTGGAATCTTGACCGGGATTACAATAACCTTATGATGCATTCATAAAGTATATTTGAGTAGAGGATCATGACAAGTTATGAAAGTTGTAACATATATTCTAAATATAGATCCTATAATTTAACCTTTTGGGTCTGGGTATCATGCCTCTTGCATATTGTCTCATGGTTTTCCAATAAATTTGGATTATTTCTTGTTTATGTAGGTATTCTCTTTATTGAGGTACTTGGATGGAATTTTTATAATTTTTTCTAGGGATGCGATTATTCTATTAAAACTACTAAATGATTTAATTTTTGTTTTGTGATAAATTATCTATTTATTCTTAGTTGTGATTATTCTATTAAAATTACAAAATGATCTAATTCAATAAGTTGTATGTAACTATATCATTATTGTAATACAATTAGTTTTGTGCTTTGGAGTGTGGTTTTTTTCACTTAAATGGGTTTTCCATAGGTATATTACTATGAGATGGTTATGTTGGTTTTGTGAGTTGCATGTCTCTTGCATTTTAATTCTTGTTATTACATGTGTAATTTTTTCATTAGAAATTGTTGGATCTCAAATTCTATGTATTTATCTCCTCATAGATAATTAGAATAGGAAGTGTTTCCACACCTAAACTTCCTTTTACTAATTGTGAGCCATAATGCCATCATGTAATCTATGTAAAATATCAATAGTACTTACGTGAGAAGCTAATGAACTAACATCAAGTTCTATTCTATCATCAATTAAGGTGTCACTGTGTGAAATAATATCGTGAATATCGATAGTGATAACATGAAATCTAGGAAAATGATCATCATGAAACACATCATCACGTATAAAATATGTCATTTATTAAATACACATGAATACATGGACTTAGAAATATAATGAAATATAAGATGGATGTCATCAAAAGGTGTAAAGGTGTAATTATGTGATACATAGGTAGATGAAGAAGATTTTATCTCATTAATATCCATCACCCTCCATTTATCACTAATATAAAGTGAGTCCTTGCTAGTTATATGCCCATCACTATCACTAGTCAAAGGAGAAATAGACACCATATGAAAATCATAGATAAAGAAAATGAACACATTGTCTAAAAGTAAGGCTTAAGAATTTACCATCTCAATGGATAAAAAACAAGTACATGATAGAATAAATATTTCATAGAAAGAACATCCCCATACATAACATAAAACATTATGAGAGAATCAAAGATAGAAGGATTATACAAAATATAGGAACATGTCACAATTAGGTGTATACTAATGTAGTGTCAAAAAATGTCATCGTTTACATTTTCACACTTAATTTTGGAATGATTAACATTAAAATGGACCTAATAATGCCTTGATCTAATGTTGTAATGTGTTTTCCACATTCAAATTGGATTTAGGGCCTTTTTAAAGCTAAATTGACCTAACTTTGTCTTAATTTAATGTTGTAAAGTGTACCTTCACATTAAGTTTTGGGCCCTTGTAAACTAAATTATGCATTATTTAGGGTGTTGTAAAGTGTTGTACCACAATTTAACACTAATCTAGGGTTTCATTAATAAATTGGGCTTCTTTATGTCTTAATTGGCCTAATTTTGCATCCACAAGCCTTAATTAATGCATCTTTCTGAGGATAATCCCAACATAAACCAACATCTAATCATAATTCAAGTGTTTTTAGGTTGTGTGGCCTAGATTTAGTGATTTGGGACTCATATGCCACCTTGGGCGTATGAGTCCCACCTAGGTTTTTGGGCCCTGATCCTGATTTAACATCATTCTAAGCATTTTTGGAAAATGTGTCTCATAGTTAAGACTAATGGGACTCATACGCCACTTGTGGAATATGAGTCCCATGTGGCCCAAAATTAATTTTAATTCAAATTATTGGCAATATTTTTTCCTCCTAGATCTGATGTCAACTTGTAGTGTTGTAATTTTGGGAAATTTGGGAAATTTGACATAAATAAGTATAAATACAAGGTTATTTCACTCATTTTCACCTAATACTTTCAAGAGAGCATACTTTATAGAAAAATACTTGAGTTCACAAGAGCCTTCAAGAGTTTACAAGACTTCACAAGAGTATTCAAGGTCATCTTTAAAGCATTCAAGGGAAGAATTCTTCATCAATTGTTGCAACAATTCAAGATCCATCATCATGTCAAGGTTATCAAGCATCAAGCATATTTTTGAAAGAGGAAAAAATGGGTTTTACAGGGACCCAAAACCACAAAGTTTACAAACTAAAGAAAAGATCACCAAAGACCCCAAAAATAGAGAGGTTGTAGAGAAGACAACAAAATGACAAAGCCATAGCCACCAAAAAAGCCAGCAAGGGCCATAGAAAAGACCCAAAAGGACCAGACAAAATGCCAACAGCAACTAAACTTGGGACTTTAACGTTTCTGTAGTTTCATCTTCCATGTCATTAATTTCCTAAACCCCCCTCTTTAAGATCTAGACCATCTGGGTAGTAAGAGGCGCTTTCCTCTTAAGGTTGGCATAGGTCCTTTTCGATATTCCTTGGTCCTCATTCTTGCTTTTATCCTTGTCCTCTTCTAGATTAACAACTAGCGAGCCCTGTTGTGACTTTTCCAACTTTTCAGACATTGCATTGATGATAATGGCATTGTGCCTTTCCATTCTATGGTTTTGTTCCACAACAGTTTTCATGTTATTTTTTATTTTAACAATTTCAGCTTCCAAAGTCTTATACTTGTCCTCAGTGTCATCATCTCTCGTTCTAGTATTGTTCTTTTTTCATTTTCCTTCTTCATCAAGCATCAAGCATGTTGTTGAGCTAGTGTTGTGATGTTGCATTCAAGATCCAAGGTTAAGCATTGTTCTACACTTATTTCAAGATCTAAATCTACATCCTTCATGGCCATTTCATGTTAGATTGTTGATTTACAAGAAATCATTCAAGGTATCATTATTCATGTTTCATGTTCCATGTTTCATTTCCTTATTTCATTATCTCATCATTTGGTTTAATTACCTAAAAGGGGTTTGACTAAGGCAAACCCCTATTCTTTAACAATCAACAAGATTCTCTCTCAGATACATGTGTGATTGTAGATCTAGGTTCCTTGGAGCTTTAAGGGTCTTTGAAGAATAAGTTATAAGATTGAAGAAAGTTGTCCTAGATGTTTCCTTGCTTGTAAGATCATGATAAGTCTCCTACAGGTTGCAAATCAAAGTTTCAAGCCTGGAAACAAAGTGTGATAGAAAGAGGAAAGTTAGGAGAGCAGATTTAGGTCTTAACCCTCTGAAAAAGCATACTTGGATTGATATGCCACCTTGGGCATATGATTCCTAGTACTACCATTTTTTGGGTTTTAGGAGATTCAGATTAAGCATTGTCAGATTCCAGTTTTAGCACAAAAAGCCCAGTCTGGCACTAAATCACCCAAATAGGTGTATGAGTCCCAATGGGAATAAAAAAATAACTTTTTAGGGTTTTGGAGCTTTTTTTGACCTCATCACTCTTCTAGCTGCATCTATGTTCATTTCTAGTTTGATATCTTGATTTTCAGTTTCATTTCCTAAGTCATTTGGTTAGGTTTTGCATGGTACTTTCCATCTTGCACTCATTTCTTGTCTTTCCAAGCCCTAGCTTGGTGGTGAACCCTCTTATTGTCTCTAATCAAACCCTAGGTTTCCTTGAGTGTAACAAGTGTGAAATAGGAACCCTACCTTTGTGCTCCATTCCTCAAAGGTGGGGCGTACTATTTCCATTGCTACATTTTGGTGAACTCGACATGAACACCTCTTTTATGATTTGAAATGCATCATCATTCTAGATCTAGCTTGCATTGGCTTTGCATTAGGGTTTGCATTATTTAATTAGCATTCTATGGTTTCTAAATTTTACATTAGTGAAAGTGCATATAGGTGGCATTTTTGCATCTTACATCATTGTATTTCATCTAAAATCTACATTTACAAAGCTTAGACATCATCCTAACTGGAAAACACAACATTCACACAGAATTTGTTGAAAATGGTGCAAAACCCTTATTCGAGACTCATTCACCACTCTGGGAAATTTAGTCCTAGTACAATTTGTTTTTCCTACTTTATGGGATTTTTGTGTTGTGAATTTTTCCTCATTTAAACCCCTGAAAAACCCTGACCAGGACTCATATGCCCCTCTAGGCGAATTAGTCCTAGATCAGCCCTAAAACTACCTTTTATAGCATTAAAAACCTTGATTTTACACTTTTGTTTGTTGTCATTAGTTATTTGTTTCAGTTGGTTGAGTTTTTGTTACATTCATTTCACTAGATCTAGCCTAAACCAGTTCATTTCATGCATTGCTTAATTATAAATTTACATTTAAAACATTTCATTTTTATATTATTGCATAGTGTGGTCAGTAAATTACCTAATTTGAAATCTAAAAAATTGCATTTAAACACATTTTATTCTAGGTCTTTACATTGCATTTTAATTTTGCATAGATTACTTTTCACAAATGTTGGTATCTATATTTTCCAATTTTTCAAAACAAAAGTTAGTCAATAAGCATGTTAGTCATTCATTCAATACATTCCCTACTTATGAGAATCTCTTAGTGCACAAGAGAGTGAAGATGTTGATGCTAGCCTTAAACCTATACCCCTACCTATCTCTCCTATTTGTGGGAATGATGTGATAGAAGAAGATGAAAGCATAGACAATCACAATAATCATAATTTCATTTCTCTCAATACCTCTCCTGCTAGTGAGAAAGATGTCTCAGTGAAAGAAGATGCAATCGTTAAGAATCGTGAAGGTCTTGTTTGTCCTTCTCCTCATATTCCTTGGGAAGATATTATAACAATAGAAGATGAAATCATTGGAACCACTTTACTTAGTTTGCATTCCTCTCCCAACACCTCTACTATTTATGAAAATGCTTTAGAGAAAGAGAATACAATCGAGAATGACCAGGAAAATCACATTTGTGAGAAAGACATGTTGGTGTTAGAAGATTCAATGATTGAAAGTTATAGAATTATTTATATCCTTCCTAAAGTCCCCAACATTTGGAAAGATATATTTGAACAAAAGGATTCAATCATTCATAGGCATAACAATGGTAGTTCTCCTTCCCTTGATGCCTCCCTAATTGGTGATGAAGTTGCTTTCCAAAATATAATCATGGCATGTGACTGACCTCTTAACTCTCCTACTTGGATAGAAGTTATGGCACAAGAGAATGAGACCCTGGAAAACAAGGATGAAATCATGGACACTCATAATAATCAAATTAGACCTTCTCCTAATATCTCTACTATTGGTGAAGAAGAAACTTTGATAGCAGAAGATCAAAGCAATAAGATCCATAAGAATCTTAGTTGCCTTTCTTCCCCTAAGGAAAACATCATCAAACAAGAGAATTCCATCATTAATAAACAAGATAATTCAACCATTGATAACTCCCTTTCTTGTGATGAAGTCATTTTAGAAGAACCAACCTTTGAATGTCATGAACATCTAGCTTGTAGTTCTCCTAAAAACTCTCCATCTAGGGAGGATATCATGGTGCAAGAAAATTATAACATTGACAATAGTGATATAGTTTCCTTAGATGAAGATGATAAAGTAACTGTGCCATACAAAAATGGCCCCTTGTCATTTTCATGGCTTGTTAGGTCTCGTTTCACAATGTTTGGTCTATTTTGCTCTGATTTTATATTGTAATGTGGTTTGAACATGCATATTTATGTACTAAAATTCAAACAATGATGTCTTGTGAAGGTGTTGTGAAGTGTTGTAAAACATTTCTACACTTTTCTGTACTCTATTCATTACAATTCATCTAAAAATAACCTTTTCATCACTAAACAAGTCTTATTTTGAAGTGTTGTAAAGTCTTGTAACAAGATTTCACGCTCTTCTAGGCATAACTTCACTATTTACACCTTTCTTATGCTTTATTTGACCCCTTTACGCCCTTATAAGCTTTAATTAAGTGTATTTTTGAATGTAAACCCAACAAATAACATTAAATATAAGATAATTCCCAACACCCACTTTCAAGCTTGAGGTGGGACCCATTCGCCATGGGTGGAAAATTATTCCCCCTTGGCTCTAAATTCAAGATATTTTAAATTTCCTTTCAGGTTTTTATTCAAAAATCACTTGATGTTGGCCTGTGATGATGTATCAACGGGTTACTAAGGCACAAGATTATATAAATAAGTGGTTTTCACCTCATTTTACATCTCCTACAATCACACATCACATCCAAGCAATATTTTCATTCAAGCACTTTGCATCATTCAATCAAGCATTCATCAAGCATTTTGAAGCATCCATTGACATAACTTCATATTTTATTCAACAAGGGTTTGGTAAGTTGATAGAATTTGCATGTTATTTGTTTTTCATTCTCTTTCATTTCATTATCTCATTAAGGGTTTGATTACCAAAGTGGGGTTTGATGAAGTCAAACCCCTATTTGCTAACCCTCAACCATTTTTCCCCTCTTGCATGTATTTTTTGTAGACTTTTGTGTGCAGATTTAACAAGTATTTAGGCGTTGAAAAGTGGTCAACAAGGTGTTTCAAGTCAAATCAACCATATTTCAAGCTCGGAGAAGGTATTCTATCTATTTCCTACATAATTGACTTCGACAACCCGATAAGCAGACATCCTCAGATCTG
This sequence comes from Sequoia sempervirens, assembly GCA_007258455.2. NCBI lineage: Eukaryota > Viridiplantae > Streptophyta > Pinopsida > Cupressales > Cupressaceae > Sequoia > Sequoia sempervirens. The sequence goes on along the minus strand of VDFB02109042.1, from coordinate 68,417,265 downwards.
GTGTTGCAGAGTTGTCTCCTAATTTCTTAGAATTTTGGGAGAGGACTGATTCACCACCAATGGCGAATGAGTCCCACCTTAAGGCTATAAATATAAGTTTTGTCAAATTCTGGATCCCGACACTCAAAAACTGGTTCCCGAAAGTTTTCATCAGAAGCAAGGCTGATTCACCACCCTGGGCGAATGAGTACCACTGGTAAATTTCTATAATTCTAGAAAGCATCCAAAAAATTCTATAGTCCTCATCAAACCTCCAGGTGCACATTGATTCAGCTCATTTCTTTCTATTTTGCATTTATTCATTCTTTATTCATTATTTGCATATCACATTGTGTTTTCCAACATAGCATAAATCTTAGGTTTTTCATTCATAATCAGTCATTTAGATCACTTAATTGCATTTATATCATCTCATTTAGGCATAATAACATCCTACATTACACAATTTGAATGAACCTAGCTAGCATTTTTGGCCCTACTCTCTCCTTTTAGGTGAAAAACCCTAGAAGAGTTAGGGAGTCTTGTACCTGCATATTGAGCACTTTACATTTATGATTTCAATTTCATCTTGCATCTTAAGCTTCATTTGCATCAACATTCAATCAGGGTATTGTTTTATTTTTGCATCCTAGGGATTCTTAGTTTGCATTAGTGAAAGACTCATTTAGAGTTCATTTTTTGCATTGCATATCATTGAAAAAAATGAAAATCTACATTTGCATCCTTCATTGCAATCTAAAAAGCATTAGAATCACATTAAATTTTCTGAAAAGCACAAAAAAAGTCTCATATTGGGACTCATTCACCACCTTAGGCGAATCAGACCACCTGCACATTCTGCACAACATTTTCAAACATTTTCTTAGTATTTCGTACATCATAGATTTCTATAGTTTATTTCTATTTTAATTTCCAAAATCTCTTTTTTTAGTTATTTCTTGCATCTTATTTTACTTGCATTATGACATTTTACTTTAATAAGTTTTTGAATTCATTAAAATCCTTGGTAGACATGTCCAATTGTGCCTTTGGTTGTGACCCTAATGGCCTTGATTTGCCTAATGCTCCTTCAACTCCTCATAATTTTCCTCCTTGTGATGTAGACATCATTGGAGAAGATGATGATAGCATGAAAAAGTTCTACAATGAATTCCTTGATAACCTAGAAGCCAATGCAGCTATTATCCATCCATGAGGACACAAGATCTTCCTACTGTTGCACATCCTGATCACTTTTCATACTTACATCCTAAACTCAATGAAGGACCCAAGGTTCCTCCCTTAAGTGGACCTATTTCCTCTAAAAAACCACACTCACAACCATTTTATGATCACAAAGTCACAAGCACTCCCATAAACCTTGAAGACACATACGGAAAAGGCTTCACTATACTACGTAAACAAGGTTGTGATGCAACACATGAACATGACATTCACCAACTTGAACAATAACCAACCAAAGCAAACACAACCAGACTAGGATATCAAGATCCTCCTCATCCTGGTAGATCTCCTTTTGAATATTGGAAACTTCGAGATGATGGTACAATGATCTTTGATGCTCCTCCTGACTTAAACATTCTCCTTCCATGTGAATAATCATTACCTGATTCTAATGATAAAGATGCTAGGATCCCCAAGGGTCCTCTTCCTCCTTCCATTCATGAAAAAGGAGAGTCTAGAAAATGAAGATAAAGAAACTCAAGTTTCCTACACATCCTCCACCTAAATGTGAAAGGAGGCTTCAACTACTTTTAAACAAAGGTCTTATACTTTTACCACCTATGAATAGGTTGGTCATTCATCCTAAAGATTCTAACATACCATTTTGCAAATATCATCGTATTCTTGGACATCGCACCGAAGAATGTCAAACATTGAAACACATATTGGATAAGTATCACTTCACTGATATTAATTGCTTTCCTATAATCCCATAACAACTAAATCCCTTTATCATGCCATAGTTGTAGAATTTACTATTCTCACTATTGCATGATCCTTTTTCCATCAACCACCTTGGCTCATTCTTTCCTTTACACTTTGTGCAGAGGTATGAAGTTGTTATCCTTACCCTTGTAATGCATTTGTCTTTGTCTCTTAACTATGTTATTCCTTTTCCGCTTAACTATTTAAGACTGAGAAACCAATAACTTAGTTAATGGTTGACTTACATCTGCATTACTAGCTCCTTTTCATTTTTCTATTATATGTGTATCGTGTTCCCCTGTATCATGTGATTGATGTTTCTCTCTCATTGTACACTTCTTCTATTTGTACCTCTTTTCTTCTATATGTCATACCTTATCTTTTTCATTTTTTTTTTGTGTTTTCCTTTTGGGGATGATGCAAAGCATAGAGATTCCCTATGTTTCTTCCATGTTGACCCAAAAGGTCCTTATCTTTTTCATTTTTTGCTTTGTGTTTTCCTTTTGGGGATGATGCAAAGCGTAGAGATGCCCTATGTCTCTTCCATGTTGACCCAAAAGGTCCTTATCTTTTTCATTTTTATTTTGTGTTTTCCTTTTGGGGATGATGCAAAGCATAGAGACACCCTATCTCTCTTCCATGTTGACCCAATCAATCCATTTTCCTTTGTCTTTTTCTTGTGTTTTCCTTTTGTGGATGACACAAGGCATTGAGACCGCAATGTCTCCTTCATGTTGACCCAAAATCTTTTCCTTTTTCGTTTTCCTTTTCATTTTCCTTTTGCTTGTGTTTTCCTTTTGGGGACAATGCAAAGCATTGAGACTACAATGCCTCTTCCATGTTGACCCAAAATGGACTTTATTTTCCTTTTGTTTTTTCCCTTTTTTGTGTCATTCTTCTAGTTCCATGTGCTTTGGGGAATGATGACAGTTTTGAGCTCTTTAATAAACACATTGCAACAACGAACATACTGACCCAAAATCCATAGATCCCTTATGTGTTTGGTGTTTTCTTTTTTGTGGGGAAACTCCTTTTTCTTTTGTTTTTATTTACATGATGCAGACTTACTTTGAACATATGACTTGGCATAAGGCTTTCCAAGAACTGGCTCTCATGTCTCGTTTTCTTTTTTCATCTTCTTTCCTTCATTACTTTAAATTAATTTCTCACAGAATGATATGTAGCAATTCCTTTAAAGTGGGGGGCATACATTACCATCATTTCATTTTCATTTTTGGTTCTTAGTGCAGCCTTGTCATTTCATACGATGCATTTGTCACTTTGTGGAATACATTGGGTATGATGTCCTTCATAAGTGTGACCTATCTTAGCATATTACATTCCTCTTGGTGGCCTGATGTGATGCACTGCATCCCCTAAGTTGTGAATATTTTATTCTTTGATTGGTCCTCTCTTGGATACATTAGACACAAAGTTCCCTAAGTGGTAGACCTTGCATGAACTCAACAAGACTCCTTTGAACATCTATTACATTTTACATTTTACATTTTTACATTTTTGCATTTATTACATTTTTTGCATTTTTTGCCACCATGCATAACACAACTTGCATGCATGTGGTACCTTTGCATTTGTTCATGATTTCTAAGCATACAAAGATTTTCTTGTCTCATGAAGCACGAACCAACATTTTCCTTTGTGGCGCCTTGTTAAAGTTATCAGGAGATATAACTTTAATATGGTTGAGCGGGAATCCCACTCAATGGCACAACTTTCCCCATAGCCACCTTTGTGTTTGTAAGTGAATACCAACTAGCATATGCATCTTACCTTTTGGCCCTTCACATCCAGTGGACCACCATGAGTTTTGTCGTCCTACAATGAGTATACATTCTCTTTTTCAAACAACTAGCCTAGATCTAATCCACAACTAGTTGGATAGACGATCAAAGCTTCATTTGATTCTATCATTTCAACAGTTGTGTGTTCCCCTGTTCTTATGCTTAGTTTGCCATGGAATCTTCATCCTGGGGGACATGATCATCCCTCTCAATTTTTTGCATTCCATCTTGCTAATGTAAGTACATTTGAACCCTCCTCTCGGTGTGCATGGCTACTTTAGTGTGAGTTTGAAGTAGGTTCATCCTCTCACTAAAGTGGGGGCTAAATGTGTCATAGAAAAATGGCCCCTTATCATTTTCATGGCATTTTAGGTCTTGTTTCATGATCTTTGGTCTATTTTTCTTTGATTTTATATTGTAATGTGGCTTGAACATGCATATTTATGAACTAAAATTCAAATAACGATGTCTTGTGAAGGTTTTGTGAAGTGTTGTAAAACATTTCTACACTTTTCTAGAATATTCATTACAATTCACCTAAAAATCACCTTTTCATCTCTAAACAAGTCCTATTTTGAAGTGTTGTAAAGTCTTCTAACAATATTTCACGCTCTTCTAGGCATAACTTCACTATTTACACCTTTCTTATGCTTTATTTGACCACTTTATTCCCTTATACGCTTTAATTAAGTGTATTTTTTAATGTAAACCTGACAAATAACATTAAATATAAGATAATTCCCGACACCCACCTTCAACCTTGAGGTGGGACCCATTCACCATGGGTGGTGAATGAGTCACCCTAGGCTCCAAATTCAAGATATTTTAAATTTCCTTTTGGGTTTTTATTCAAAAATCACTTGATGTCGGCTTGTGATGAGGTATTAATGGGTTACTAAGGCACAAGATTGTATAAATAAATGATTTTCACCTCATTTTAAATCTCCTACAATCACAAATCACATCCAAGCAATCTTTTCATTCAAGCACTTTGCATCATTCAATCAAGCATTGATCAAGCATTTTGAAGCATCCATTGACATAAATTCAGATTTTATTCAACAAGGGTTTGGTAAGTTGATAGAATTTGCATGTTATTTGTTTATCATTCTCTTTCATTTCATTATCTCAAGGGTTTGATTACCAAAGTGGGGTTTGACTAACGAAAACCCCTATTTGCTAACCCTCAACCATTTTTCCCCTCTTGCATGTGTGTTTGCAGACTTTTGTGTGTATATTTAACAAGTATTTAGGTGTTGAAAAGTGGTCAACAAGGTGTTTCAAGTCAAATCAATCGTATTTCAAGCTTGGAGAAGGTATTTTGTCTGTTTCATGTAGAATTGGCTTTGGCAACCCGACAAGTAGATATCCTTAGATCTGGTGTTGCAGAGTTGTCTCCTAATTTCACAGAATTTTGGGAGAGGATTGATTCACCAGCAGTGGTGAATGAGTCCCACCTTAAGACTGGAAATCTATTTTTTGCCAGATTCTAGATCCCAACACTCAAAAATTGGTTCCCAACTGTTTTCATTAGAAGCAAGATTGATTCACCACTCTGGGCGAATGAGTCTGACTGGTAAATTTTTTTAATTCCAGACAACATCCAAAACATTTTGGAATCCTCATCAAACCTCCAGGTGCACACTAATTCAGCTCATTTCTTTTTGTTCTGCATTTATTCATTCTTTACTCATTATTTCCATATCACATTGTGTTTTCCAACGTAGCATAAATCTTAGGTTTTACATTCATAATCAATCATTTATATCAGTTAATTGCATTTAGATCATCTCATTTAGGCATAATAACATCCTACATTGCATAATTTGAATGAACCTAGCTAGCATTTTTGGCCCTACTCTCTCCTTTTAGGTGAAAAACCCTAGAAGAGTTAGGGAGTCTTGTGGGGTACCAAAAATCGATGGTTCAATAACATTAGAATCTCCTTCACTAAGGGACATTAATATTACTCAACCTCAACTTATCCTTTACCCACCTTCCCACAAACCTCAAACTCAAAACAAACCCAAACTTATCCTTTACCCACCTAAAAATAATGTGTCGCAACAGCCAAGTTATAATATTGTTTCTCATACATGTATAACACTAGAAAAATTCCACAACCAAGAAAAATACCTTCAACATCCTTCCCATTGCCTAATCCTATACTTCCTAACCCTATCTTGCCAAGTCCTCTTGAAAAGGAGTATGATCTTGTCGAACAACTAAAGAACACTCCTGCTAAGGTATCATTATGGGAACTTATTCAAGCCTCCCCTCATTACCACAATAGGATTCAAAGTGCTTTACAACAAGTTCGTATCCCTTCTAATGTGCAATTGAATGGCATAGTAGCCATGATTCAAGGAGTAATTGATGGCATTATTTTCCACCAAATTGAGCTCCCTCCTTTGGAAGTGCAAAAACAAAATGATGCTTTCATGATAATAGTTATACATAATCAGCTAGGGATAAAAGAACCCTCGTTGAAAATGGCTCTACCCTTAATGTGTGTAATGTATCTCTTTTGGATAAGCTTCATGTGGATAAATTAAAAATTCAACCTGACTCTTTATCTATCAAGGAATTTGAAAATGTAGGAAAACAACCACTTGGTGTGATCATTAAAACTGGAAAGGCCACATTAGAAACATTGATCCATGTTATGCATCATGAAATTTCATATAATATGTTAAAAGGTGTTGGAAAACTGAGAGGGGGGGTGAATTAGTTGTCACCAAATTAAACTCAAAACTTCAACACTTATTAATTTCACAACCACGCTATTTTGTTATTAAGCATGAACATGAGATGAAGATAATAGAAAGAAAAATCAACACAATGAACACCATATTTTACGTGGAAAACCTAATGAGGGAAAAATCATGGTGAGGATTAACTCACAATATCAAGAGATAGCAAAACCAAATACAAAGGCTCACTATCGAGAAGAGGACTCACTATCTAGGTACAAAGGCTCACTGCCTACAAAAAGGACTCATTGTCCAATAGGGAGGCTCACTACCTATAGATACAAAAGAAAACAAAAGATCCACCACAACAATTTACACACACTCGCAACCTTGATCATAAGATTGCAAAAACCTTCAGCTCATTTCCTTCAAGAATCTAACACAATGAAGTACAGCTGCCTCAACTCACTTTTGCACAATTTTTCTCTTTTATTTGTGGCTTAATTCATTACTTTTGCATCATCTAATTCTTTGCAACTTGATTTGTATTTATACCATTTTCAACCTTAGAAACTTTTTCCAAGGTCGGCCACATATGCTTCATTTCATGAATTCAAATTAGGTCTGCAACTCAACATTCCCGCAGTGGAAAGGAATGAGAGTGGACCAATAAAACACTTAAACAAAACCCAAAAATAATGTCTCAGATCAACCACATGCATCATTAATTAAAATTTTATTCTTCTTATGAAGTGTAAACACCAAGTCGGCCAAACCTAATGAAAACACAAATGAACATTGATGTACACACTTCCCAACAAGGAGATAACATGCAGACAACACAACACACTTCATTATGGATGAGAAAACATATCAGGTTTCTTCAGATACATCCACAACAAGTGTAACAACCTTTGAACACATAACTTCTTCCATCAATCCATCCAGACTGTGCAAACACATACAATGACTCTAAAACACAACTTCTGGATCACCAAACCACAAGCATATTTACCAACATCAATAGAATTCCATTACATAATATATTCTAGATCCACAAGACCTGAAACAAAATAGCGAAGGACTGTGGAGCAAAAACATTTCACTCAGTCCAAAGAAGATCAACTCTGCTAGAATAGTTCACACACCGGTGAACACAGCTTTCGCATTCCATCAAACTAGAAGCTACAAATCAGTAGATATCACCATCAAATCATCAATAACAACTCTTCAGATCTGCATAAGGATAGGATCAACACAATATAAATTTAGATCACATTCTAAACGTGCTTACACAACTCTGACTTCACTCTTTATTAATTTTCTCAAAAACAATTGGATACCCATCATTTCATCACATCTACATCATAAAGATAGCTCCATGTACTCACAACATCTCAAAAAAATCTCAACTATACATGCACAATCTACAACATACTGCACTATGTTGACATCAATGACAACATTAATGACAACACCACCAAACTTGATCATAATTGCAACAATCTCCCCCTTTGTCATTGATGGCAACACATGATGTGAAAAACCATCAAATACAACATCCTACACAATATTCCAAGAGAACATCTTTTCTTCCTTTTCATACTATTTTTCACATGAATTTCTCTCCCCCTTTGACATCAATGGGAAAGATCAAAAGCTCTTATTACTCCCCCTTAGGAGTACACCCATTTAACTCATACTGCAACAATGAAAAACTCTTCTACTCCCCTTGCAGAGTAAACCCACTCATCAGTCCAGATAAATGAAGAATCTATAAATTCACTAGACTGATGCACCTTCATGTGTACCTAGTTTGGAGGGCCAATGAACCCAAACCTCTCCCTAAGATACTCAAAAGTATCCTTCAAAAGAAACTTAGTAAATATTATTTGCAATTTCTTCCTTTGTTGTCACATATTCCAGCCTGACGTTATTCTCCAACACCTTTTTTCTCAGGAAATGATATCTGATAGATATATGTTTTCTTCTTGAATGCATCACTGGATTCCTTGAAATGTTTATATCACTTATGTTGTCATAGAAAATAGAAATAGGCTTGCCACATATGTTAGGGAGGTTGGATGAATCAATCATTGATTCATGCTCTAGGTCTTGTTTGGAAGACCTCTAAGGTGTCTCACTCCACCACTACAACCTTTAGGACCTTCCCTTACTTAGGATTCCCTGGTTTTTCCTTTCCAACCTCAACTACCAACATAATTCCTCCTACCAAGTCCACCTTGATACAATCTTGCAACTCTAACCTTAGCCCTTAATCCACCCTAAAGGCTACAATCCTCCAAAATCTTGAATTTAGCTTTGCAAGGGTGTGGAGGTGTTTCTAATGACTTCAATCCATCCTACTTTGGTTCTTCAGGGTCCACCTGACTCCATTTCTTAGTCGCTTCCACCAAACCCTCATTTAGGCCTAAAAAGGCTACTAGCCCTAGGAGCCCCAATTAGGCCTCCTTCTCTAAGAAAACAGGTTAGTTCTCAAAACTTTCCAAAGAACACCCCAATCTTTTCTTGGGATTCCTGGTTCATATGCCCACCTCTCAATGATTTTTGGGGTCTTGGGTCTCAACTGTCCATACAACGCCCTAACCTGAAAATGAGCAAAACTAGGTCTTTTAAGCCCTTTCCTGGCTTCTCTCAAATTGTTAAGTGTTTCTCACACAAAATGGATTGATGGAGCTTCCTCCTCCATGCTATGACTTGGCAAGACACTTATTTGTCTTCCCCAAGCAGTAATTTGTCAAAAAGTTAACACCCCTACAAATCAAGTGCTCTGCACTAAGGTCTTCCCTAGCTGGACTCTTCCTGGCTCGCCTAGGGCAAGACTTCCACAGTAGCTCTTGTGTTTTCAAAGGCCCTAAACCCTACCATATGTACATACATGGAGTCTAGTCACTGTTCCCAAAGGGTCGTACAATTTGTACCGTGGGAAAGTGAACTAACACTCCATTTCCACAAAACTGCCTGGTTCAGACCAGCAACAGTATGAAATCAAAACTATTTACAAACAATGCTTGAAATTGAATTAGAAAACTATCTAAATGCCACACAAATCTTGAAGAACTACTACACTACATCCTACACAAACTACAGTGCCATGATTAATCCATTAAAACCTCACTTCTATGCAAAAATCAGAAAATGCACTCTCAAACACAATTGCTTTCCTTGAATTCACAAAACTTCAAAACATAACAAATGCTTCCAACCCCACTCCAATGCCAAGGCATTCCATAAATAGGGTCTCTAAAACAGTTATCCTCTTCCTTGGGCTCTTCTTGGCCACTTGTAGCTCTAATTGAGCAACATTTGCAAATATTTTTTAAGAATTCCTAAAAATCCAAGACCTTATTTTAAGCTAGAACCTAATGACTCCTATTCTATGGTCAACATGACCTTCATTTGATCAAAACCCAACCAAAAATTCCATTAAGGCTTACATCCAAATGAACTAAATTTGATTGCTTAGTTGTCCTAGACAAACCTTCTAAACAACCTATGGTAACCTATGGGTGCTCCTGAACCAACATATCACTCCAATGTCTTTCATAGTTTTCTTCATCCACAAAACCTATGTGCAGCAGGATGCTACAACAATATATTATGCCTCTATAGTGGATAAAGAAACTAATTCCTATTTCTTACTCAACCAAGAAACCAATCTTCTACCAAGAAAGAAATCACCTCCATTGGTACTCTTCTAGTCATCCTCACAACCAGCCCAATCTGCATGCATATAAGCAATCAAGGTGAAATCATCACCCTTAGGATACCATAAGCCATAATCTGGTGTACCTTTAAGATATCTAAATATCCTCTTTACTGCTATAACATGTGCCTCTTTAGGATCTACTTGAAATCTAGAAACTAAACATATTGCATGCATAATATATGGTTTGGTATTAGTAAGATACAATAGCCCACCAATCATAGATTTGTATTTTCTCTAATCAACTTTAGCATATTCATAATATTTACTCAGCTTACATCTGGTCACCATAGGAGTACTAACCGGTTTGGATTCATCCATTCCAAACTTCTTCAACATCTCCTTCACATATTTTGATTGTGAAATGAATATCTCCTTGTCATTTTGATTTACTTGAAGACCAAGAAATAAATTCAACTCACTAATCATGGACATCTCAAATTCTTTTTGTTTATCTTCTGCAAATCTTTTACACATGCCTTCATTTCCTCCAAAGATGATATCATCAACATAAACTACCACTATCAAAAACTTGTTACCTTGCACTTTGAATTAAATATTGATGTCAATAGAGCCTTTCCTAAAACCTTGCTTTTTCAGGTATCTATCCAATCTTGCATACCAAGCTCTAGGAGCTTGCTTCAGTCCATACAATGCCATCTTCAACTTACAAACCATATATGGTTTGTCTAATAATTGAAATCCTTCAGGTTGTTCCATGTACACTTCTTCCTCCAATTCACCATTCAAAAAAGTTGACTTGACATCCATCTAATATACTTTGAAGTCCCTGTAGGTAGAAAATGCCAAAAATATCCTAATAGCTTCCATTCTAGCTAGAGGGGAATATGTTCCTTCAAATTCTATGCCTTCAACTTGTGAGTATCCCTTGCATACAATTCTTGCTTTATTTCTTACAACTTCACCATTTTCATTCAACTTATTCTAGAACACCCATTTTGAAAAATTTACATTCTTATTCATAGGTCTAGGAAATAATTCCCATGTCTGATTTTTTTCTATTTGTTGCAACTCTTCTTTCATATCTCTAACCCAACTCTCATCTTCACATGCTTCACACACAGACTTAGGTTCTATTTTAGAAAGTAAACACATGTTTACCTCAACTGCTACTTTAATTCATGCCTTCACACCTTCACTCTTATCTCCAATTATTTGTTCCTCTGGATGATTCTTCTACACATACTTAGGAGTCTTAACAGTAGGTTCCAGGGTCTCATCTTCTTCTTCAATTTTTTTTCTTCTTCTTCTTCTTCTTCCTTCTTATTCTCTTCAAGTACATGTCCACAAATGGGATCATCAGGTTCAACTTCACTTATCTCAATAGGTCTATGCATGTCCTCATCAACTTTCACATTAACACTCTCAACAATCTCCCTTAATATTTTATTGAAGCATCTATATGCCTTACTAGTAGTAGAGTACCTAAGAAAAATCCCTTCATCATATCTAGCATCAAACTTTCTAAGATTTTCATCATCTCTTTTAATGTAACATCTTCTTCGAAATACCTTAAAGTAATTCATAGTAGGAGTTTTACCAATCCATAACTCAAAGGAGTCTTTGTGTTGTTGCCTCTAATTTTAACTCTATTAAGAACATAAAAATTAGTGTGTATTGTCTCTCTCTAGTATAGATTAGGTACATTTGATTCCTTCATCATGGTTCTTGTAGCTTCTTGTATCGTCTGGTTTTTCCTCTCAACTACTCTATTCTGTTGAGGGGTCCTCGAAGTAGAAAACTATCCTTTTATGCCATGCTATTCACAAAATGTATTAAATTCACCAAAAGTGAGTTCTCCACCCCTATCAGATCTCAAACATTTGATTCTCAGATTTACTTCATTTTCCACTCTTGCTTTGAACACTTTAAACCTATCAAAATCCTGAGTTTTTTCTCGAAGAAAAGAAACCCATGTCATTTGTGAATAATCATCAATAAGGAGCATGAAATACCTTTCACCATTCAACCTTCCTATTCTAGTCAGACCATAGAGGTCAGTATGAATTAACTCCAACATTCTGGTAGTATATTTCTCTTTTCCCTTAAAACTAGTTCTTGTATGTTTCCCCAACTAATAACTTTTGTTCATAGTATAAGCAGGCTTTGTGATTCTAGGCAGACCTTGGACTACATCTCTTGAACTGATCCTAACTAGATTATCAAATTTTACATGTCCCATTCTCTGATGCCACAACCAACTTTCATTGACTTGAGATACAAGGCACTAACCATCAACACCCTTAAGCTGATAGATGTTTCCATGAGTTCTCCTTCTAGCAGTAACCATATCTCCAAATTCTTTTCTAATTTCACAGGTATTATTCTGAAACACAAGTTTAAAACCATTGCTACACATTTGTCCAACACTCAAAAGGTTATGCCTCAAACCCTTTACATAATAAACATTATCAGTGTTGTGTATTCCATCAAAACTAATAGAACCTTTTCCAACAATCTTTGCTCCTGAATCATCACCAAACATGACCAAACCACCATCATACTTTTCAAGTTTAGTGAACTTACTTTTATCTCCAGCCATGTGATTAGAGCATCCACTATCAATCACCTAGTCCTGTTTGGTATGAAACGTAGTGACCAAAGTACCTTCCATCCCATTCTTTTTGTTCTCTGGAGTATTCTCTCTTGCACATTTTCTAGGGTTATAGATATAGATTTACTCTCCAAAGCTAAAAAAAACATTCACTATAATCACCCCCATAATCAGATTCATCATCAGAGATTTCAACTTCTTTAACATAATACAGCTTCTTATATTTCTTATCCTTTCTATCCTTATCTTTGTGATCCTTGTTCTTCTTATGTACAACTCTATTTGGACATCTTGAAGCATAATGACCAATATTACCACAACTAAAACATTTAAAGGGCAACATACCTTTATACTTACTGGTACCTTTCTTCAAATTCCTGGTAAAATTCGTTTCCAAGTCATCAGAACCATCACTATCTGGATCATCCTTGAAATCTTTGTTGCTTAAAATGTTGTCTTTGTCTTTTCCTCCTTTCCAAACTTTCTCATCTCAAATGCAGTTAAGGTGCCAAATATAGCTCTTCTTTAGTATACTTCATAGGATCATACAATTCTTCAATAATTGAAATCTTATCACAGTAACACTTCGGAAGGGTTATTAGGATCTTCTCAATTATATCTTCATCAGTCAGTTTACCCCCTTGATTTATAACAACATTCTCTGCAAGTTCAACCCTCTAGAAATAGCTTGCAAAATCTTCACCTTCTTCCATTTTCATATTCTCATATTTGTGCTTTGTTGTCAACTTCTTTATCAATTTCACTCTATCATTCCCTTCATAAAGATCTTCCAACTTCTTCCAAACTTCATAGGCGGTATCCAAAGAAAGAACCTCAGTTCACTCAATTTTAGATAGAGTACTGAAAATAGCATATCTCACCTTCTCATTCTCCTCATAAGCAGAAACCTCATTTGCAGTAGTAGGACCACTCATCAGAGAAACATACTTCGTCTCAACAACCTTCTAGGTCTTGTAACCAAGAGAGATAATATATCCTCTCATATGCACTTTCCAATCACTGTAATCAGATCCATTGAACATAGGAATCGCCAACTTATGCGCCATCAGATATTCCTTAAGTGGTTAAGCTCTACACAAAGGAACCAAAGCTCTGATACCAATTGTTAAAAGGCGCAGGAAAACTGAGAGGGGGGGTTGAATCAGTTGTCACCAAATTAAACTCAAAACTTCAACACTTATTAATTTCACAACCACACTATTTTGTTATTAAGTATGAACATGAAATGTAGATAACATAAAGAAAAATCAACACAATGAACACCAGATTTTATGTGGAAAACCCAATGAGGGAAAAACCACGGTGAGGATTAACTCACAATATAAAGAGATAGCAAAACCGAATACAAAGGCTCATTGCCAAGGGCTCACTGCCCAGAAGAGGACTCACTATCTAGGTACAGAGGCTCACTGCCTACATAAAGGACTCACTATCCAACAGGGAGGCTCACTACCTATAGATACAAAAGAAAACAAAAGATCCACCACAACAATTTACACACACTCGCAACCTTGATCAGAAGATTGCAGAAACCTTCAGCTCACTGCCTTCAGGAATCTAACACAATGAAGTATTGCTGCCTCAACTCACTTTCACACACTTTTGCACTTTTATTTGTGGCTTACTTCGTTAATTTTGCATCATCTAATTCTTTGCAATTCGACTTGTATTTATACCATTTTCAACCTTAGAAACTTTCTCCAAGGTCGGCCACATACGCTTCATTTCATGAATTCAAATTAGGTCAGAAACTCAACATTCCCGCAGTGGAAAGGAATGAGAATGGACCAATAAGAAACTTAACCAAGACCCAAAAATAATGTCTCAGATCAACCACATGCTTCCTTAATTAAATTTTATTCTTCATATGAAGTGTAGACACCAGGTTAGACAAACCTAATGAAAACACAAATGAACATTGATGTGCATGCTTCCTAGCAAGAAGATAACATGCGGACAATGCAACACGCTTCATTATGCATAAGAACACATCTCAATTTTCTTTAGATACATCTGTAGCAAGTGTAACAACCTTTGAACACATAACTTCTTCCATCAGTCCATCCAGACTATGCAAACACATACAACAAGTCTAAAACACAACTTTTGAATCACCAAACCACAAGCATCTTTACCAAAATCAATAGAGCACCCTCACACAACATATTCCAAATCCACAAGACTTGAAACAAAACAACGAAGTATTGTAGAGCAAAAACATTTCACTCAATCCATAGAAGATCAACTCTACTAGAACATCTCACACACCAGTGAACACAACTTTCGCATTCCATCAAACCAGAAGCTACAAATCAGCAAATATCACCATCAAATCATCAATAACAACTCTTCAGATCCGCACAAGCATAGGATCAACATAGGAGAAATGCAGAGCACATACTGAGGCACATTCTGAACACTTACACAACTTTGACTTCTCTCTTTATTAAGTTTCTCAAAAGCACTTGGAAACCCATCATTTCATCACACCTACAACATCATAAAGATAGCTCCATGTACTCACAACATCTCAACAACATCTCAAATATACATGCACAATCTACAACATACTGCACTGTGTTGACATTAATGACAACATCAATGACAACACCACCAAACTTGCTCATACTTGCAACATAATATTCTTTTAGGAAGACCACATTGGATTCATGCAATGAATGGGGTGCCTTCTAATCTTCATCATAAAATGAGGTATATTTACAACAACAAAGTGTTCGCACTCGAAGCTAACCTTGACCCAAACTGTTGTTTGAACATTGAGAAAAGAAAGGAAAATCCTTTGAAAACATTAACACCAACTACACAAGTAGAACCCATGCAATAGAAAAAAAAAGAAAAACATATTGAGGAAATCACAAAGCTATTAGAAGATGATTGGGGTTTCTTAGATTTCGAACCAACATTCATGGGAGAATACAAGATCATAAATAAAGAAGTTATGAAAAGGGAAAATAAAACTTGGTAATTTTAACACAAAATTCAGAAGACCCTTCAAAATCATCCACCTCAACCACTTTAGAAAATGAAACAAATTACACAAAAAACTTTGATGAAACTGCCTATCAACAACCACTAAATCCTAAAGAAATGAAAAACTTTATGGAAAAGGGTATGAACTTATGAAGTGAGTTGGATATAGTGGAAAAGGATGTGGTGCTAGAGAACAATGTATCTATATCCCTATAGAGCCTCACCCGCAAGAAAAGAATAGTGGTCTTGGTTATTGTCCCTCGAAAGAAACAAACAAGCCTTCACTCAATATCAACACTCTTACAAAAGATTCTTCTAAGCCGACTAATGGTAGTGCATTGTGAATTGATAGACACTAGTGGTCTTGATTGTTATCCTTTAAAAGAAACAAAGAAGTCTTCGCTTAACATTAATTTCGTCACACAAAACACTTATGATTCAAATTTGATAGATTTTACACCCTCCTATAAAGGAGAGTACAAAATCTCAGAATCTATAGAGTCTTGTGTAAGTATGACATCCTATACTAAGAACTTGAGATACCTTTATCGCAAAATAAAGGAACACCTTCTACTATTGATCAAGAGGGTATCTTGTCGAGACTCCTCCAAGATCGTTTGATATCTCTCCCTCCAATAACACGAAAGAAATTTTACTACAAGAGTTCATTTTGTGCATATCATAGAGTTCATGGTCATGCTACTAATGAATGCAAGGCTTTGAGTAACAAAATCCAACATCTTAAGGAGTGTGGTTCTCTTCCTTATGTTGGGGAACCTAATTCCTCTAATTGATATTGATTCTCACTCTAGCATTTTTCTCAGCTCACCCTTGTCTTGCACTAAGTGGGGGCAAGGGGTTAGGTAGTCTTGTTCTTGTATGTCACTTGTTGTTTCTTTTGACTAGTTGACCATATTTCATGTACATATAAGAGCAACCTTGGGATGTGGATGACATGCCTCAAGTTGATTCCCATGTGACATTATGTACATCAACACTCATGTTTCACTATGTGATTTTCTTTATTCTTGCAATGCGTCCTCTTCTCAGTGATGTCATTGGGCTTGATTTCCTTCGAGAGCATGATATTTCTTTGACTTTTCCTCTCTTGGAGACACTAGGCATGATGTTCCCCTAAGAAGAGACCTTATATGAACTAAGAAAAATCCCTTTGAACGTTCCTTACACTATTTCACATTTACTACATCAGTTATATGGCCACCTTGCATAACACACTTTGCTTGCCTGTGGAGCCATTTTTTTTGTTCATGAGTTTCAAGCATACAAAGCTTTGCCTGCCTCATGAAGCTTGAATTTCATTATTGTGTGGTGCCTTATCAAAGTTATCAAGAGGTATAACTTTGGTCAGTTGATGGGAAGTTGAACTGAGGCATGACTTTCCCATAGCCACTCATGTGTGTGTGAGCGCATATCGGTCATGTGTGTTGTGTCTCACCTCTTTGGATACTCACCCAACAAATAACCTAGAGTTTTGTTGCCTCAAAGTGAGCATGCATTTTTAGAAAAATAGCCTAGATCTGATCCACATCGCGTTGGACAAATGGTCGAGGCTTGATCCACCTCTTTTTATTTTTCTTATTTTTCTTTCTTTTAGTTATTGACATTGCATGTTTGTGTATCTTGATGTTTCATATCATACATCTTGTGTTTGTCCTTTTGTGCTTATGTCGATTTGACGTAGGATATTAGATCCTGGGGACTTGACCACCTCCTTTGATCTTTTTCACAATTAGGTGTATCACTAATATAAAGTGATTCCTTGCTAGTTGTATACCAATCACAATCACAAGTCAAAGGAGAAATATAGTCTATATGAAAATCATGGATAACTAAAATGAGCATGTTTAAAATTAAGGTATAAGAACTTACCATCTCAATGGATTAAAAAAGTACATGATAGAATAACACTTTCATAGAAAGCACATCCTCATCCATAACATAAAACTTCATGAGAGAATAAAAGATAGAAGGATTGTACAAAAGATTGGAACATGTCACAATTAGAAAAATATGCATGTATATTAGCTAAAGAAATTACCCTATGAGAAATCATGACAATAGATTATCAAATGGTGGTTAGGTAGCAACAAATAGGTATCCCACTATGTATGTCAAAACTTAAGTTAGCACATAATAAATGAACACAAAAAAATGTGAGCATAAACCCTAGGTAAATATAAAATAAAAAAGACATAAATACGATAGTAGACCTCAAAATTTTTAATTAAAATGAAGGTAGAAACTAGGTTGTGAAGGAATGTTAGGTTTACTAAAAATGTGAGGAAAATAAAATCTTAGCTTATCTCAATTATCTAGGCCCATTAAACAGATGCAATCAATGCACAAAAAATTAACTTAATAATGTTCAAACTTGATAATTCAATTGAAATAAATGTGACAATTAAATAGGACGATGGGTGGTCTTAGCTCTATGATTGATTATGTATAAATTTTTTGGCGGACCCTACTAAATGAATTTTCTACTATCCAAAATTATTGTTATTGTCTAATGATTATTTTAAAATCTACACTCTCAAAAATACATGGTTCAATCCCATGTCCTACAAGTTTGATCTCAATTACCATGAACCTAATATGTTGCACATGATAGATTTGAGATTTCTATGAATGATCTATTAGACTATATGCCTTAAAAAAAAATTGGCATTCACTCTTTTTTCAAGGTGGTGCATAATGACACCATTGAGGAACTTGTTGCTTCAATATGTGATCAAGTACTCCTTGGTCAAACCATTTGGTGTACTTAATGAATGATAATGGGATGGATCACGAATAATATTTGCAAAAATGCAAATGATATGATGATAATTTTAATTTCTCCTTTATTGTCTTTTTAGACGTGTGTTCTAGGGGAGAGGGGCCCATAGTGGAGCGGGGTTCAATAGTGGGGATAGAAGTAGTCTTCAATGGGCCTCATAGTGGAGCACCTTAATATCCAATTGTATAACACTTTTTATCCATAAAGTATACAAACTAACAAATCATGTGATGCCACATCAGTGAACCAATAAAACATGACTTAGTGCACCACTATCGGTCTCACTTTTTTTTTGGGTCTTTTTGGATACCTCAACAAAAAGCATGCTGATGTGGTATCATATTTAATGATGTGACCCTAAAAGGAAATATAGAAGCATGTGAGTTGCCAAATAAACTACTGTACAAAATTGGGAGTGATTTGAAATTTCCACATAAGATTTTGAGAAACACGAAGCTAGGGTGCTCCACTATAGGCCCCTCTCCCCGAACTATTCCTTTCTTATTTTCCTTTTCCACATTATGTATAAGTAGGTGCACAACAAATGTCTTTAAATACCTAACATAACAACTTGTTGCATGAAATAAGTGTTTAGTTAATTCATAATAGCTAGTAAGAGGGGCAAGAAAATTTGAATTTGAGACTTTGAAATTCATGAATGATTCTTCCACTCCTTGGGAGCGATCTCAATCAATTTTGTAGTATTCAAAATTGATCTAAAGGGATAAAGTGGTTACTTCATGGTGATAGGAAAATTGATGCTATTGATGTGAAATAGTGATGAATGCATAGCCAAATGTTTAAGAATTAGCGCAAATGAGGATTAATTAAGAATATGTATAAGAATCCATCCATAAAGTAAACTTAATAAAAAAAAGTCTGCTACTTGTCAATATCTTATTGTATTTAGACATTCTCTTCGAGATAAACACAAAACTAAATAGAAAATAACTTAAATATGTTAATTTCACCATTACAATTTTGAACCAACCATAAACCATCACATTTTTCAGATTAAGCATTAAATTTGATATTTTTGAAGAACATTGAATCCACTGGATAAATAAAATGTTGCAATGCAAAACATGGAAGGAGTTTCACCGCAATTTTTGAATGATGGAAATTGTTGTAAAACATGGTTAGAAAATGAGCATTTTTGCGATTAATACGGCCTACAACTAATTATACGCTAACCATTATTAATTAAAACATGGTGCTAAATATCTCTTAACTGTTTAAGTGAATGCGGAGAATGACGACTAACCGCGAATAAACGACTTGACTAGAATGTCGATTATGTTCTCTAAACATAGTCATAGTAAAAAAATTACATGCGGAAGAAGATGGAAATTACATTTATGAGAATCAACTATTGACTGCTGGAAGGAAGATATATTCGTTTTAGACAAATGAATAAAAGCTCAGCTGGGCAGGCAATTTTGAACAGTGCGACTTCATCACCTCTCATATTTGACCACGTGAAATTACCAGAGTCCCGTCAGATTTGACTTCTTTTGTTTGCAAAACGTTTCGTTAACAAGGAGGTTACTAGTTTGAGTTTTAACTCTAACGTTTTATATAATTGCTAAATAACATGTTGATTGATTATGTAACACCTTTAATAATAACTAGGTTACAGGAATGAAAAAAGCCACCCTAATTAGGGAAGGAAAATTTTAGCTAAGGAGAGTAAGGTTGGCCCATGTATATGATTGAGATTGGCTAGTCTAATCTAAGATCCTTTTTCTGTAAGGATTGATTGTATGTGATCAAGGTGCTCATTGAGAGTGTGCATAGCGCGTTAGAGTGGATCTAGTTGATCCTAAGAACAATGACCTACTACCATAAAGAGGATTGTGACCCAACTAACCCAAGTTATGTGGGAAATTAATTAGCATGAAGAAAGAGCATAATGAGATAATCCACCAAAAGGGGTAAAAGGTAACCAAAGCAATGTGTAAAATTAATTAGCTTAAAGAGAGAATGAGGAAAGTTTGCCTATATATATATATACTTGAGAGTGGCTAGTCCATTGATTTGAGGGTAAGATAGTTTTTATTTAAGGATTGCTAGTATGTGATCAAGGTGCTCATTGAGAGTATGCATATTGGGTTAGAGTGAATCTAGTTGATCCTAAGAATAATGACTATCACCATAAATAGGGCTATAACTTGGGAAAAAGAAGTAACCCAAGTTATATGGGAATTTAACTAGCAAGAAGAGATGAGCATAATGAGATAATCCACCGAAAGGGGTAAAAGATAGCCAAAACTATGTGGAAAATTAATTAGCTTGAAGAGACAATTGTAATGGTACAATGCACCACAAAGGATAAAATTTAGTCTTGGACTTTTTTTCTTACTTAAGATTGTTTTATATTTTTTGGATCCCTATTGGAAAGTCAAAAATATGACCAATTTAATTGATTTCTCACTTAGTTGGGAGTTATATGTTGTAGATTAGGTGTTTTATTAGACTAAGTAGGCGTCAAACTAATGTACAAATCCAATTGTACATGCAACAATATTATTTTAATAACTATAGATCTAGAAGAATACAAAAGCTAAGATGTTTTACAAGGAAAGCAATAATAAATTGTATAATAGATGCCAAATACCAAACTATCAATAAGATTTGATGTGGTTGTATTTGAGGTAGATTAAAAAACACTCGTTAGGATATAAAGAGAAGATTCTATAGGGTGTGTCTAGTCTATGGGTTCACCAATATACTTGCCTCATTTGTAAATAGTTGTGACCTAATATTTTAGAGAAATACCTAAGGGTTAGGACTATACTTGTAGCCCAATATTCCATCCTTGAGGTATGTAGTGAGTAGCTTCCTAGGCTAACCAATTACCAATACATCACATAATATAAACAACCATTTTTTACCTAGGGTTAGGTGGTGAAAAAAAAATTTGGGGGATCTTCTAATACACGCATGCGCACTAGAAGCCTACAACAATATATAAATTTCTTTTTAGGCCTGGGTATTACAGCTAAAATGATTCTCATGTCACCAAATCATTTATAGGGAATCTAGCTTAGCCAAAAAACATTCTTTTAATTATATTTAAAATCTTCTGGCACAAGGTTTCTAACCTAAAAAAGGAAAGAAAAAACTAGTAAAATAATAATTTTTCCTACATGTAACTAATTTAATGAGACTATAGTTGTGCCCACTTTCTAATCACCAAGATCACTCTTAGGTAAGGTGAGATAATATTAATATGGAAAAATAAACATAACCCTAACTTGGTAAAACTACTTGAATACATGTCCCTTGAAAGAGCTCTAATACCACCTATAATGAACTTGCAAGATTAAAAAAAATTAATACAATATTTTAAAAATAAGAAGAAAAAAAAAACATGATTTTACTATCTTCATAGCAACACTTTGAGGGGGAAAATTCCAAAATGATAACTCACGCCAAATACATATTCTAAGATGATTTTGAATTGATAAGTTATTACAATACATAGATTCTTTCTATAGAAAACTATTACCTTCCTATGAGCCCCTTATTAAAGATATCAAAGGGTGACTTATAAAGAATATGCACCTAACTAATTTATTAGGTAGTGTGATAGGTTGAATGTGAGCGTTAGAAAACGAGCAGCAAGTAAAAGAGTGCAAATAAACACCAAAACAACCTACACCTCAAGATTAGCTTAAGTTGGAAACAACACAAGATGAAAGCAACAAAATGGAACTCTATACCTTGTGTCGAATCGATCCTTTGGTTGGCCCTTCGATCTTCGATGTGTATGCTCCTTGGATGGAAAGTAGATGCAAGCTAAGTGATGTTGTGAGGATGAGTGCAAGTGGATGAAAACAAGAAAATGACTAAGTATAAGATGAGAAACAAAATTGCAAGAGTTTGGCTAGCACAAATAATCTCCTAAAATGAGAGAAAAGAGGGGGTATTTATAGGATTTTTGAGAATTCCTAGGGAAAATGGAGGGTCAAGATTGAGCCACCAAATATCAAGATGTAGGGCTAAGGTGAGTTGAGAACTCACAAGCCCTCACATCTTGACATGTGGCATGTGATTTAGCCCTAAAAGGTGAAGTGGACATGAGGTGGAAGGAGAAGGATATGACATGGAGGGGTACAAAGTACCTTGGGATTGGACAAGATCTCCTCATAAAGGAGGTCCTTGTCCCCATGTGGGTGAGAGGACATGTGAGGAATTAAAAATTCCTCAAATATTCTCATGGGGAGATGGGAAAGAATAAAGAATAAGTGAAGGACATGTGGGGAGAAGTGAAGGAATTAAAAATTCCTTTTGGGTGCCTTGGGGGAGTAAATGTGAATTAAAAATTCACATAGGGAAGTGGAGTGCCTTGTTCAAAAGGAGAAAGTCTTTAATAAGGTTGACTCAAGAACATATGCCATAAATAGGATGAAGATTAGGTTAGGCTAACCAAATGATTAAGGTTGTGCAAGTACTCAGTTAGATGGACTAATGACTCATTAGAAGCAAGTGGGAAATTATGGAGGATGTGACCTTAATGATGGTTAAGGGTGTGCACATGCTAACCCTAGTTAATTAGAAGAAGATGAAGTAATTAAGATGGATTAGAGGACCAACTTGCAAAAGTTGGAGGATGTGACAATGAGAGAGAAAAGAGGAATAAAAATGAATTTTAATTTAAAAGAGGGATATGACTAAATTAAATAAAAGGGTATATTTATTTAATTTAGAGGAGGAAGAGGGTAAAGTATTAGATTAAATACTTTAGGACCCTTGTGCAAGATGCAGGGTATTAATTAAACAACTGGTTTAATTAATATTGACAGAGGGGATGAGCAATCGGATGAATAAGGAGACGTGTTTGATCATATGGAAGTGATCAAATTAGATGTCTACATTTTGCCCCTCTTCAAAATACTATTAGAATAATAGGGTTTTGAAGAAAAACAGAATGCAGATGACTCTGCAGAGGAAGAGACTAGAAAAAGAGATGCCCCAGCATGGGGGAATGCACGTGAGTTGCCCCAAACGGAGGGAAGGCGGAGAGGATGCCCCAGCCCAGGGAAGGTAGGCTTAGAGCGACGGGTTAGGAGGGAATGGTAGGGTATGCCCCCTCGAGAAGGGGGATGGGGGAGGAAAAAGGAGCCCCGATCAACTTCTCGAAAGTATGGAGTGGTGCATGTTGTTGGAAAGAGCACGGAAAAATGAGAAGAATGGCGCTTGAACGGAGTCAATCCGATAAACAGTGTGCAAATGGCAGCCCCGGGAAGAAAGAGGTTGCATGAATTAGTTGGAGGTATTTTTGGGTTAAAAAAAAATAAAAAAGGAAAAAAGACCCTGAGGTGAAAAGGGAGGGAAAAAAGTGAAAAGGGGATAAAAGGTAATTGTTGAATTACCTTGGGCTCATTGTGACAGCTGGCAAGTGGAGAAGGAGGAGAGGAAGAAAAGGAGGCGAGCGAGATCAGACACCATGTCGAAGTACGACAGTGATGTCATTCACCGGACGGACGAGAGATGGATATTTTTTACCCACCGTGCCATACCCCTCCAGGTTAGATCAAAACGTAACTTTGTGCTTTTTTTGGCATTTATGCACGTGTTTTTGAAAAACAAAAACATGGGTTTCGTCTGGGGCGTCAGAAAGAAAAATGGGTAGAAAGAATTTTTTTAATAGCTACCTCGGATTGCACGTCGGAGGGGGCAGAAAGGGTGGTGGCCCGCGGCCCGATCCGCCGCCGCGACGGCGGGTCTGCCTCCGCAGGCGGACGGATCCGCCACCGCAGTGGCGGGTCCGCCACCGCAGGGGCGGACCAGTCCGCCACCGCGATGGCGGGTCCGGGCCGCCAATGGGGGACAGTCCACCACTGGGCGACCACCGCCACTCCGAAGTGCGCGCCCTGCGGGGGGCGGTTCCCGCCGGGACGGTCGGCTACCAAGGCGATTGGTCCACACGGGGATGGGAGGGGGAAAAGGGGGATGGGGAGGGAGAAGGAGGATGGGGGGATGGGATGGGAGATGGGGATGGATGGGGAGGGAAGGGGAAGGGAGGATGGGGATGGGAAGATGGGGAGGATGGGGGATGGGAGGAATGGGGAAGGGGAGGAGTGGGGGGAAGGGGAGGATGGGGGGATGGGGGGATGGGGAGGAAAGGGGGAAGGAGGGAGGAGGGAGTGGGGGGATGAAATGGAGAGGAAATGGAGAGGGGATGGGTAAAACTGAAAATGAAAATGACAAAAACGTGTTTCGCGTGTGCAGAAGACAAGGATTTTGTGCATTCGAGAGAGACGATCAGAGGTGTTGAGGAGAAGCATGGCGAGGATGACCGGGGAGGATCATTAGAGGCTAGCGGAGGTAGGATTACTACACATGCTGACATATCCGACAATCAAGGCCCATGGGGCCATGTTGACAGCGTTGATAGAGCGATGGGATTCAGAGACGTCGACATTTCACCTACCGACAAGGGAGATGACGGTGACACTAGAGGATGTGTGGCAGATTCTGAGGCTCCCGATATCAAGGCTCCTGATTAGCGAGTGTTGGTCAGAGGACGAGGCGTTGGAGGAGTCTGTGAGCGTGGTGTTTGGGAGTGATGAGCTACCAGTGCAGCGGAGTCAGTTGGATGTGGATAGGATAGTATCATGTAAGGTAGCGGTACTATCGCTGTACTTGGTCGGGCTGATTAGTGGTATACTATTGTCAGACCGGGGTGGTCGGTATTTGCCTATGAGGTCGGTCGAGGTGATCTGGCATATCATCGAGGGTCGGGAGGGACAGTTTGCGTGGGGGACGTGCATGTTAGCCCAGCTGTATCGGGACATGCACGTGATTTGTTACAAGAAATAGTTGAGTGTGACACATGTGATTTATTATAGGTGTGGGCTTGGGAGCATATCCGCGTTGCCAGGCCGATTATGGTGAGGGTGGGTGAGCAGGATGACACGTAGCCCATAGCGTGGTGGTGGGGAGCAGAGGCAGGGACGCTAGTGCGGTATCAAGAGATGCAGGAGGTGGACATATGGAGGAGGCAGTTTGATGATGTGCAGGAAGTGGATATAGTGTGGAGGCCATATATGATGCGGCGATTCAGGGGGTGGTCGAGGGAGGAGGGGCTGCATAGTGGTTACTTCTTTACTCGATGCTACATTATTGGGAGCAGGCCATACGTAGTGGAGTTGCATCGATCGGATCGGGTGACGAGACAGGATATTCCAGCAGGTCGGGTGAGGTTTGCACGACAGGTACGGGAGCGACCATGAGGAGCTAGGCTGAATCTGCGCAGCGTCTGGAGTGACATTGAGAGACTGGTGTTTAGGCCCTATCCAGATAGGCGAGAGGGGCCACGAGATGCAGGGACGACAGATCGATATGAGGAGTGGTTCAAGCAACATCTAGTGGAGCAGATTACACCAGCTGTGCCGATTGAGGAGGCACGAGGATTTGGGTCAGAGGACGAGAGGCGAGTGCGGGTGATTAGGCCGCCTAGACCGTCGAGGGGACACAGAGGAGGACAGGAGGCACAGGAGCAGGTGATAGGCAGGCGGAGGAGATTACAACAGCGGAGGGGTTGGGGAGGAGACAGAGCAGAGGGGATAGGGGCTAAGACTGAGGAGGTGGGAAGGGTTGGGGCAGAGGAGGCGGAAGTGAGGAGGTCGAGAGTCCAAGGAGGATCCCAGGGTACACAGGGTGAGACCAGCAGGGCCAGAGGGGAGGAGATGGCAGAGGATGAGGCTGAGGAGGGGGCAGAGGATGAGGCTGAGGAGGTGGTGGAGAGGAGGCCGAGAGCCTAAGGAGGAGAGTCACAAGGGACACAGGGCGAGGCCAGCAGGGCCAGAGGGGAGGAGGTTGGACAGGAGACAGCCAGGACTACTAGCGGGCAGGAGGTAGACATAGCTAGAGAGGAGATATACGAAGACCTAGGAGGGCAGGGAGGGCAGGAGATAGCCGGAGGGGAGGAGGGGGGACATGATATATTCGAGGCCACCAGAGGGCAAGAGGCGGACGAATTCGAAGAGGAGATAGACAGAGACCTAGGAGGACAGGGGGGACAGGAGACAGCTAGAGGGGAGGAGGCATATGGAGTCCGAGAGGAGATGGACAGAGACCTAGGAGGACAGGGGGGACAGGAGACAGCTGGAGGGGAAGAGGCATATGGAGCCCGAGAGGAGATGGACAGAGACCTAGGAGGGCAGAGAGGGCAGAAGACATCTAGGGCCAGAGGAGGATAGCGACAGCAGGGAGCTCCTGTAGTGATAGATTTGGACGAGATGGAGCTATCAGCAGAGAGTAAGGGGTACCATCCACGGGAGATGGAGGTTGACTCAGATGTGCATGATGTAGCACCACTAGCAGCGGCACCACCCACGGGGGAGGATCCAGTTGTGGTATTGAGGGAGACAGTGGAGAGACTGCGATGGAGTGAGCAGCGAGTATGGGAGGCAGAGACAGCGGATCGCAGTGGAGGCGGAGAGGGAGGAGTGGCGGGCCCGACTGGCTCAGGGTGAGAGAGACTACATGGAGCTAGTTAGGCTGGCATCAGAGCAGGAGCGGAGATTGGTGAGGGAGAGAGATGAGATCCGGGATGAGGCTGTGGACCTGCGGGCTGAGGTGGAGCGATTGCGGGTAGAGGTGCATAGCCAAATGATACAGATAGAGGGATTGGGTTTGGTGGGAGAGGGGGCGGCATAGGAGGCTGGCAGCAGGGAGACAGGGGATGCAGAGAGTATGCAGAGAGAGCTAGTTGAGCTCAGGGACAAGGTGCGCATAGTGGAGGCAGAGAGGGATGTGGCACAGGCACAGGTGGAGGTGTTCGAGGCAGGGAGGGATGTGTTACAGGCATAGGTTCAGGTAGCACAGAGCAAGAGGCAGGTGGCCGAGTCAAAGGCACAGTCGCTGCGCAGAGAGAGAGAGAGATACAGCGACAGCGCAGGCATCTAGCTTGCGACGAGAGCGAGATTCGGCTGAGCTGAGATTGTAGGCCCTGTAAAGGGATAGAGATGCAATGGTGGCACGGGGACAGGCTACACAGAGGGAGAGGGATGCTGCAGAGTCGCGGATGCAAACATTACAGGGCGAGAGGGATGCAGCACGTGCTCAGTTGCAGAGGGGCTTGGTTGAGGGGGGAGGGCCAGGGACAGATGTGCAGGAGCTACATACGCAGTTACAAACGATGCAGGCATAGAGGGATAGAGGCTCAGAGCAGATACAACAGTTGATACTAGCTCAGGAGGCCTGGGCACGGGAGCGGTGGGCTATCAATACAGATTGAGATCGATATAGGCATGAGCGGAATGTCGCGCAACTGATAGCTAGGCGGAGGGATGAGTTTATGCAGCAGGCTAGTTATTGGAGAGGGGTATATGAGCAGGTCATTCCAGATCCAACACAGCGCACTGCACGCTACGTCAGTCAGGCTCCACAGCCACCATGGTCGTCCCAGTCATTAGGGACACACACTAGGGGATTCAACGATTACCGGCGGACTCTGTCTCCATACGGCGGTTACCAGGGGACACCCACCCGTGAGTACCAGGGGACTCCAGCACACAGAGGGCCAGCACCCGATTCTCTGCAGAGGTCAGATGTGGGCAGCTCACAGTAGAGCAGGCAGATGCCGGACATTGGTTATTTTTGGTAGATACAGGATGGATGGTTTGTGCATGTTGCCAGAGGGCAGAGGTGATCCACACCTCTAGATTTTGTATCTTATTAGGCGATATATGATGGAGATGTATTGTATTATGACATGATGTTTATTATTTTGATTATGCAATGGCCTTTATTGACATTATGCATGATGTTTCCTTTATGCGGCTATATGAGATGATTCATGATGTGGTTCCATATATATATACACATATTTGTATGGATGATTTATGCTTTATGATTTATGTTTTATGGATGGATGATTTATGATCGATGTAAACGTTTCTATGATTCATGATGTATAGATGCATATGTGGATGGATGATTTATGCATGTTTATATGATTTTTGCTGTATGATTTATGGATGCACATGTTTATATGATTTATGATGCATAATTTATGGATGCACATGTGGATGGACGATTTATGCATGTTTATATGATTTATGATGTATGATTTATGGATGCACATGTGGATGGACGATTTATGCATGTTTATATGATTTATGATGTATGCTTTATGGATGCACATGTGGATGGATGATTTATGCATGTTTATATGATTTATGATGTATGATTTATGGATGCACATGTGGATGGACGACTTATGCATGTTTGTATGATTTATGGATGCACATGTGGATGGATGATTTATGCATGTTTTTATGATTTATGATGTATGATTTATGGATGCACATGTGGATGGATGATTTATACATGTTTATATGATTTATGATGTATGAATTATGGATGCAAAAAGATAAATGCTTACAATGCACCTAAATGTCAACAAAGACCGTTATGAAAATGTAGATAGGCGATAGGCGGATGGAAGATTGCATTTGCCAAAAAAAACCGTTAATGTCCTGAGGGGAAGAGGACCCAAGAGGAACAAAGAACGAGAGTACTTGCACAACCGAAATCATAAGCAGTGGTTACGATGGAAATTAAGGGTGCATGTAAAGTGGTGGAAATGCAGTGAAAATGAGATTTTTCCATCTTTGGAGCATTGATTTTTACTATAGCGTAGGGTACCAAGCACCTTGATATAGAAGACCAAGGCGAGCGAGTACTCTACGCATGAAACAAACACAGCAAACCATAAGGTTATCCCAACACCCCGAGGTCGCGATGACCTCGGTCGGGCCTGGTGTTGTAATGACCACAAACACACAAAGTTGTCCCAGCGTAACACAAGATCCCAAAGATCTTGGTGGGTCTTACGAGGGATAACTTGAGAAGACAGCAGACAAAACAAAAGATCAAGGTATGCCCCCATTTCAACAGGTCAAAGCCCGCCATGGTATGGTGGACCAAGGTGACCTTGACAAGCGATGGGAAGGAACCTAAAATGATAAACAAAATTCGAAAGCATCAAAAGATCAAAAATCAAGACAACAGGTCCTTTGCCATTGAATCAAGGTGATGGATGTGATTGGCGAGGTCTGCTAGGAAGGATTCATCCTGTTGAGACCAAAAATGGATGCGAAATTAAGATGACCCAGTTGACGTGGGATGATGCTGAGAGACAAGATCTTGTAACACAAGAGAATTTCGTTTGTTAAGAACCGGTTAGATGTGGGAATAACTTGATAACGAAGCACAAAAGACCGACATAACATGACCTAGGGGCTCGGGGGCTGATCATAGATTAGCCTTGCCTGCGTGAAAGCGCAGAGCCCTCGTAGTTCCAGAAAAGACCATGGATAAAGCGAAAAAGAAGACAAATGGTAACCAATGATGATGGACAAATGCCCTGGGGGTGAATCAAATGATCAACCTTGCCTATGTGATAGCGCAGGGGCAACGTAGTTCGACTGACAGACGTGACAGGATGGGACCTAGGTGAAGACTGACACGATGGATGATCCTACCTGATGACGCAAACGTGAATGACATAAGCTCAGAGTGGGATACCGAAAAGCTCAGGAATGGGAGATAGACTAGATGGGTCGTCCAATGCTTAATCAATATTTACCAAGTAGCTTGGGTTGAGATGGGTGAGGACAATAGTGCGGATGCCGGCATAAAATAACTAGGATGTCAGGTAGATAATGATTAAGCCCTCTATGGATGACACCTGTTACCAGGTTTTCACCATCCATACTTATCCAAGGCGCCACCAAGAGGTGGTTTTCACCATAGGACAGATTTATTTCTCTTGACTATTTTTGGATTTTCTTGGATTTTTGACTTTTTTGATTTTTTTGATTTTTTGACTAGGTGGAGTAACCGAGCAGATTTAAGCATAGAACTTCTTGAGATGCATGATATTGATGGGCTCGTTGAGGGGTTCTCCTTCAAGAGTAGTCAACCTGTATGTCCCAAATCCATATTTAGTAGCTATGATATAGGGTCCCAACCAATTTGCCTCAAATTTTCCTTTCTTGTCTCTGTCTTGTTGAGTACGTTGGTTCTCCTTAAGGACAAGCTCGCCCACCTGGAATTGGCGAGGACGAATTTTCTTGTTATAACTGCGCTTGAGGCGATTCTGGTATGCTTGCAGATGGTCATAGGCCTTTATTCTTCGTTCGTCCAGTAACTCTAGCTGTGCAAGCCGCGCAACACGAGCACCCTCTTCACTGATAAGGTTCTTAAGAGAGATTCTCAATGATGGAAGTTCAACCTCGATTGGCAAGACGGCTTCAGCACCAAACACCAAAGAGTAGGGGGTGGCGCCTGTCGGGGTGCAGATGGATGTGCGATATGCCCAGAGGGCAGGATGAATATGGAGGTGCCAATCTCATCCAGTGTTATTGACAACCTTTTTGAGAATACGGATGAGGGTTTTGTTGGTCGCTTCCACCTGACCATTACCTTGGGGGTAATACGGCGTTGACCAACGGTGCTGAATATGGAAGGTATCGCATAGGTGTTTCATGGCTTGGTTCTTGAATGGTTTTCCGTTGTCAAAAATGATGGTGGACGGGATACCATATCTGCAGAGAATATGGTAAAGGATGAATTTGGAAATCTGAATGCCGGTGATTTGTGAAAGGGGCATTGCCTCCACCCACTTGGTGAAATACTCGGTGGCGGTGATTATGAATGTATGGCCGTCGGATGATGGTGGGTGAATCTTGCCAATTAAGTTGAAACCCCATTGAGAAAACGGCCATGGTGTCAGGAGGGGCTGAAGATCTTATGTTGGGGCGTGGATTAAATCTGCGTGTTGCTGGCATGGAAGACACTTCTTTACAAACTCGCAAGCATCGTGTTCCAGCGTAGGCCAATAATACCCAGCTCGTAAGACCCTTTTGGCCAGGGCCATAACATTTGAATGTGCTCCACAAACACCACCATGTACCTCTGTTAGTGTAGCATGGGCTTTGGTCTCATTCAGACATCTAAGGAGGATTCCATCATACCTGGGACGATAAAGCATATCACCGACGATGACGTATCGAGAAGAGCGATGAATGAAGGATTTGCGTTGGTTACGTGTAAGGTCTGGGGGTATAATGTTATCATGGAGGTAGGTATAGATGTCTTGGTACCATGGGGAGGTGGGACCCACAATTTCATACACCATGTCAGTCTCAGGGATATCATATGCTAGGATTAAAAGTTGTTCTACAAGAAACTCACACTCTGTTCAGTCCTTGGGCATGTCCAGGAGGGAGCCAATAGTGGCCATCTCATCAGCTGCTTTATTTCGTATCCTAGGAATCTGTTCAAATTGTATAGAGGTGAAATATTTCTTGAAATCATCCACCATGCGCTTGTAGGGTAACAATTTATCATCCTTGGTCAAGAACTCATTATTAACTTGTCTGATGACTAGCAAGGAACCACCAAAGACTTTTAACTGAGTTATGTGCCACTGTTTTGCAAGTTTGAGACCGGTGAGGAGAGCTTCATATTCAGCCATATTGTTGGTACACGGGAATGCTATCCTGAATGACTTGGGAATGTAGTCACCCTGAGGGGTAACTAATAAGATTCCTGCTCCCGATCCATTATGTGTATATGATCCATCAAAATATAGTGTCCACGTGGGGGTCTTATCAACAGAGAAGACTTCCTCATCAGGGAATTCTGTGACCAATGGATAAGTATCAACTAAAGGGGCTTCCGCCAACTGATCTGCAATTATTTGTCCTTTGATAGCCTTGCGGTCCACGTATTCTATGTCGAATTCACTGAGGAGCATGACCCACTTAGCCATGCGGCCAGTCAGAGTGGTTCTAGATAACAGATACTTCAACGGATCGATTTTGGTGATTAATTTTATTGGATGGCTAAGCATGTAATGTCGAAGCTTCTGTGTGCTAAAGACGAGTGCAAGGTAGGCTTTTTCCATGGGGGAGTAGTTTAGCTCGTAGCCAACCAATGTCCGACCGATGTAGTAGATTGCCCTCTCTTTCGATGACTAATCATGTTGTGCCAACAATGCCCCCAGGGTGACTGAAGTGGCGGAGATGTAGAGCAAGAGGGGTTTGCCAGGAATAGGTGGCATCAATATTGGTGGATGAGCTAAATATTCCTTGATTTTTTCGAAGCCTATCTGACACTGCTGGTTCCATCAGATGGTGGAATCTTCTTTCAGAAGATGAGTGAACGGCTGACACTTATCGGCCAGCTGGGCTATGAACCGACGGATGGACTGCATCTTCCCCTGAAGGCTTCTTAACTGTTTGAGATTGCGTGGAGGGGGCATGTCCAGGATAGCTTTTACCTTGGCGGGATCAACCTCAATGCCCCTGCGAGAGACTATAAAACCCAACAACTTTCCTGAAGTGACCCCAAAGACACACTTTTTTGGGTTTAGCCGCAACTTGTAGTGCTCTAACCGCTCAAATATCTTTTTCAGGATGGCAGGATGTTCTGCTCATGTTCTGGAATTTCCTAATAGGTCATCGACATAGTCCTCCATGATGATGTGTATAAGGTCATGGAAGATGACTGTCATTGCCCTCTGATATGTCGCCCCTGCATTTTTGAGACCGAAGGGCATAACATTGTAGCAGAAAGTGCCCCAAGGAGTTGTGAAGGCAGTTTTGTGTTGGTCCTCAGGTGCGATTCGGATCTGGTTATACCCGGAGAAGCCATCCATAAGGGACATCTCATGTCCCACTGTCAGGTTGACCAACATGTCAATGTTGGGCAAGGGGAAGTCATCTTTTGGGCAGGCTTTGTTGAGATCCCTAAAGTCTGTGCAGACCCGAATGTCTCCATTTGGTTTAGCAACTGGCACTACATTGGAGATCCATTCGAAGTAGTCAATTGGTCTGATAAAACCCGCCTCCAGTAACTTCTCCAATTCCTTCTTGACTAACAAGGCGACTTGCGGATGCATCTTGCGGAGTTTTTGCTTGACCAACTTAGCGTCTGGGCGGATGTCCAGGTGATGAACCACTAAGGCAGGATCTAAGCCTAGCATGTCTGAGTATGACCAAGCAAAGTTAACGATTCCTTCTTGGAGTAGCTGCACGATGACCGGGTACTCTTGCTCTGAGAGTGACTTGGCTACATAGGTGACCTTAGGACTTTTAGCAGTTCCCAGATTGACTTCTTGAGTCTCTTCAATCAGAATAGGTGATCGGGCAGATAACTGAGTTCCCATAAGGGGAAGATGAACATCTCCATCTTCCGGCACCTCTTAGAGGTTTTCGCCATCAGATGCGTCCTTTATTTTTACTTTTTCAAAGTCAAGAAGTGCCTCAGGGAGGTTTTCACTAGATGACCGTTTGTTATTTTTCTTATTCTCATTTTTGCGACTAGAGTGTTCATCCTCCCCCAATCCCATGAGGTTGACATATGTATCCGCAGACATACTAATAGGTGTGCTAGTTCGTAGGTCCACATCAATGAGCTCAGGATGGCAAAGGGATAGGCTAATAGTGCAGATGGATAGGCATTCGAACATGGAAGATAGGTCAGTGTGATCGACGTCATCGTACGCATGTATGATGGATTCTTCCTCGGGTATGTCTTCCAATGAGCCGTTGTCCACAACTACACTATTGGAAGCATTAGACGATGTTTCGGGGCCTTTCTACTTTCTGTCATACCCAATGCCCACATTTTTTGGTAGCGGAGACATATCAATGGGTTGCAACCGCCCTTGTTCTTGCTTTCCTAGGCCTTTGCCTTGATAGTTATGCTTTTCCACAAACTTTGTCGGCCAGGGGTACTTTTCTTGGAAGTATTCCTTGAGAGGAGTTTCCAGCTGAGGCTCTTCTCAGTAAACCCATTGGCTTATGTCTTCTTCTGGCGCATCTGTCTTGATACTTGGGGATACGAAAGTGGTGGTAGGGATGTTTTTGCCATGGAAGGTGACAGTCTTATCTTCCTTTGGGGTAGCATGGGAAGGTTGACCATACTCGTGTGGCGATGGTGGCATGGTCGCTATATTAAGAGCAGTATGCGTTTCATACTCACCACACCCTTTGTCAATGATCTGGACTTTCGTGACTGTAGGATCAATGGAGGATGGAGTGGTTATTACAGTGGATGGTGGATTAACGGGTGATGACTAAGATGCCCCCATTTCAACCCCAGGACAATAATGTAAATGGGGAAATGATGCCTCTAGAGCACGGCAATATTCGAATGGTTGGGGGTCAGCATAGATGGTGACCTCTTTCCCGTTGACTGGGAATTTGAGGCACTAATGGTAGGTGGAGGGCACGGCTTGCATAGCATGGAGCCATGGACGGCCGAGGAGGAGATTATATGGCAAGTCCAGATCAAGGACATGACAGGTAATGTACTGAACCACCGGTCCCACTTGGACAGGAAGATTGATGATCCCTTCTGAATTCCTTTCTGCATTATCATAAGCCTTGATTGTAATAATCTAGTTGCTTAAGTCCGCTTGGGTATACCCCACCTGTTTTATGAATTTTAGAGTGCACAAGTTGAGGGCAGGGCCATTATCTACCAAGACTCTTTTTATTTTATGTCGGGCAACCACGACTTCAATATGTAAGGGGCGATTGTGATTGGCATCAATGTTGGGCATATCATTTTGGCTGAAGTGTAGTTGGTGAGATGAAGCTAGGTGTCCTACCAAGGCTTGGAATTGAGTAGGATCCATATTATTAGGCACATGGGTTTCCTGTAGAGCTCTATTGAGGATTTCTTGATACACGGGGGAAGACTTGAGTAAATCCAAGATGGAGATATGTGCAGGGGTCTTTCCTAAGTGATCAAGGATATTGTACTGGGCGGTTACAGGAGTCGATTGGGTGGGTGCGGAGGCTGCAAGAATAGTGATGCGGGCTCGTTGTGTGGTAACAGCACATTGAGGGTCTTTAGCTTTGACATGTATCATGGATACACGAGGTTCTACCTACTCAATGTAATGAATAATACCCTCGTAATTGAGGGGTACATTCTTATAGCTCACGTTATTTGTGCTGTTATTTTGAGGATTACTGTTGGAAGTGCTTGGGCCTTGGTTATGGTTTGGGAAGGCGTTTTGATAGATCTGCAATTGAGCATTGGAAGACGGACCTTGACTAGGGTCAACCTTGATGTCACCTCGATCTATGAGATCCTGGACGTAGTTTTTCAGACCTTGACACTTATTCAAAGAGTGTCCTTTGATTTTGTGGAACTCACACTATTCATTTTCCCTAAACCATGCAGGTTTAGGTTTGGATTCGTCGAGTGGCTTGGTGACAGGGTATGTGATCGGATAGCTGATCTGCAGCAGTTTGTTGAAGACGACACTCAAGGGTTATCCTAGTTGAGCATACTGGTGTTTAGTGTTCCCTTGGTTATTTTGATTGGACTGTTGGGGAGGACGGGGTGTCCCTTGCGGTACAGATATGGCATTAGGTACGGATTGCTGTTGTTTCTGGGATGTGTTGGCCATGTGGACATGTTTAGTGTCAGTGACACCATCATTTACTGCATTTTTGTTCTTGTTCCAAAAATGTGGCTTGTCATTGAATGTCCTTTCCCTATCTTGATTATATATTTTGACGTGCCCCTTGGCAACAAGGGCACGCTCAAGGATGGGTCCCTTCTCTACTACCTCCGCGAAAGTGGTGACACAATGTAATCAGAAGTTGTGAGCCATGTCGGGATGAGAGTTCTCCACAAAGAGGGTGACCATGTCCTTTTCTTTCAAAGGGGTTTTCATTCAGCTTGCTAGGGCATGCCACCTCTGGAGGTAACTAGTAAAGGTTTCCCCTTCACGTTGTTTCTCTTTGAGGAGATCCAAGGTATTGGTATCTTTCTCCAAATTGAAGGAGAAGTAGGAGACAAACTTCTCTAACAAGTCTGTGAAAGATTTTATAGATCCCTTTTCAAGGGTCATGAACCACCCTAGCGTGTTGCTTCCCAGACTTCGGGGGAATAGGCGCAAGAGATAGTTGTCATTGTGGATCACTTCTTGACACTGGGAGTAAAACTCCTGTAAGTGGGCCTTAGGATCTTTGTTCCCCTTATATTTTTCAAATTTTGGCATCTCAAAATGTTTGGGGAAGGGAATCAGTGAGATGGAGGGATCATACGGATATGGGCATATATCTTTGAACTTGAACGATTGTTTGCTAGTCCCTGCCTGGAGATCCTTCAGTGTGGCTTTGATTTCTAGTATGTCCGTATTGGCCAATGTGTTGGACGGATATTGATGGTAGGACAATTGTGGATTCTGAGATGATGTTTGGAGATGGGCATATGGATAATTAGGAGGTAGTATCCCCTGTTGATACACTAAGGGACCTTGTTGATAAAGAGGTTGTTGTTGCGAGGCGGGATATGAATTGGTTGGATAGTTATGGGTGGCATACCGTTGGGAAGTATGGAGAAGGTGTTGTTGATTAATTTGCGGATGTTGGGGGTGCTGATGTGATTGTTGCGAGGCCACATAGGATGGTTGTTGTTGATATTGTTGTTGACTATAATAGTTGTAATGATGGGGTGGTTGTTGATGCATAGTTGGCGGCTGTGGTGGGCGAGATGGGATGTTATGTGGTGGTTGCACTTGCGGGCATAAAATGGATGCAAGGAATGGAGATATGGTCGAGGCTGAAGGCCGAGGTTGATTTCCTTGCGATTGATGTTGTGATGGTTGTGTTGAAAATAGGGGATTGACCAATGGTTGTTGTTGAGGTGGAGGTGCGATTGAGATGTTGTGCGAGGGCGGTTGTTGAATGCTAGTGAGAGCGTAGGCTTGAGGAGGTTGTTGGGACACGAATGACGATGGAGGAGGGATGTTGGATTGGGACGGTTGTTGGGGTATGAATGATGATGGTGGAGGATTATTAGATTGGGGTGGTTGTTGAGGTATGAATGACGATGGTGGAGGATTTGTTGCCCCGGGAGGTGGGGGCAAGGCGGCGAAAGGGTTGCCCCCAGTGTTGACAGGAAGCGGGTTCGAGGGGGGTGGTGCCGGTAGCATTAATGGTTGTGGTTGTGGGACGTTTTGTGGCATGCCATAGGCAAAAGGATCATTGGGATCAATGGTTTGGGGTGTTCCCATGACCGAGATGGTGGGATGTGTGGGATTGCCAATGGGATACAAGACAGCGTTGCTGAACTCAGGTTGATGCCAACCTTCTACGGAAGGAACGTTGGGGACATACGAGCTACTGGGGATGTCATGTGAACCTTGGGGTACATTAGATGTGGAGGTGCCATACTTGGATAAGTCGACACCTAACGGCAACTTGACACCTTTGTCAATCAAGTGAGCCAAGATTTTGTCACCATGTCTTTCGAGAAGGCGTTCTGTCATTTGTGCATTAACAGGGTTGCTAAAGTGTTCCTCAAATGTGAGCTCGGGTTGATCAGCCATGTTTTCCTCCCCAGTTGGTGATGTGTTTTGACCATCCACATTGGATTGCAATGAGGTGTTGTTATGGGGATCATGAGGGATATTAGCACCATAGTTCGGATCTGATGAGATGTTGACTGTGTTGGTGGGATTTTGAGGGTTGTTCGATTGGGCATTCAGAGCTTGTTGGTCGACCATTTTCTTTGCTTGTGATCGAGTTTGAACGGGCATGCAAGATGATGCGATAGATCAAGATGTTGGGAAGACCTAGATGATGGAAGATTGATTTGATTTGATGGGAGATTAGCTGATGACGATCGATGAGACCGACGTGGATTGATTTGATGATATTGGATTAGTCTAGGTTTTGGATTTTGATCTAGATAGATTTGATGATGTGGGGGTTGGATTGATCCGATGATTAGGATTGATGTGATGATGACCGAGATCCAAAACCGGGTTTAAGAAGGACCCTTGGTAACACTAGGTATTGATTGAAAGGTGGATGTATGATAACGACACCGAATCCGACTTGAGATAGAAGCGGATTGATTGGGTCGAAAAGGATAACTGACTTAAGACGGATAGCGATCCTAAGCCAGCTACGATGATTGTGATTAGGGATGAACACCTAGGTCAACTTGGATGACAATTCCAATGAGGTTTATAAAGGATAATGGAGATCAGAGATGAAAGCGGGTTTAGGATGGATGGGGAGCGTCTCAGGGTAGACGAATGGCTCTCGAAACAAGCAAACGAGTGTTCAGGATAAATGACTCTTAGAACGAAGGGATGGAGACTCGGAACGGATGTTCAGATGTTTGTTTTGGATGCTAAATGGTCGTATCGATGTTCAAAACAGAGGGACAAGGGGTGCCAAGTGATAATATAGGCTGGTCAAAAGTCAAGTCTACCACAGTATTAGGACAGGTCCGCCACTGCACAAGGACAGGTCCGGCACTACAATAGGACAAATCCGCCACAACATAAGGACAGGTCCGCCACTGCACAGGGATAGGTCTGCCACTGCACAAGGATAGGTTCGCCACAGCACAGGGACAGGTCTGCCACAGGGTTAGGATAGGTCCACCACAACACAGGGACAGGTCAGCTAAAGGATAAGGACAAGTCTGCCACTGCACTAGGACAGGTCCGCCACTGCACAAGGATAGGTCCGCCACAGGGTCAGGACAGGTCCGCCACAACACAGGGACAGGTCCGCCACAGGGTTGGGACAGGTCCACCAAAGGATAAGTTTAAGTTGGATGTTTGGATGGATGGGTAAGGCAAAGGACCCAAAATATAGCAATCATAAAAGACTTGGCCAAACTGATAATCACTGGTTTTTGCACGAAAAAAGAAAATTCAAACAGCACAACCCTAAGATTAGTAGAAACGGGTATGGTCAACAAAGTCTTCTACTCTAGGATGCACATGGTTGCTAAGGAGTCCTTGATATACACCCGGTACGTGAGGCTCAAACCGTGAACACCAACCCGTTACAAGCGTGAGTCGGGAACCTTAGCGAGATACTAAAGGCTCGGACCAACTCTTCACGTCATCCCGACGCTTCGCCAATTACAATGTGGTTGGATTGAGGTACAACTTTCGCTCTCCCCCCTTTATATACCTCGCCGGTACGCATGGTTGGAATCGTCCCTTGGGGTGATGAAATCCCCAAGCAGGTCCCATTAAGAAAGTGAAAAAGGGTGACTCAAAAGGACTTGGAAAGCTATGATTTCTCGTCACCCAGGATCGCCAAATGGCGCAAGGGGATTGGATATGTCAAATAGCCTTCCCAAACACGCCAAACAAGGTTTATTGACCCCCTTTAATTAAACTATGTGCCTAATTTACCAAAAGACAATCGGAAAAAACTTAAAATTTTTACCTTCTGGAGGACAGGTCCACCACTCTACAGGGATAGATTCGCCACTCGGTCAGGACAGGTCCACCACTGCAGGACAGGTCCACCACCGGAGGACAAATCTGCCACCCTATTAGGATAGGTCCGCCAGAGGACAGGTCCGCCACTTTGTAAGGACAAGTGCGCCACCGCAGACAAGTTCGCCACTCCGGACAGATCTGCCACTCTGTCAGGACAGATCCTCCACTCTGCAACCTGGACCTTGAAAAATGCAAAAAATAGCAAACGTGAAAGAAATAGACCCGTCTGTGGGTCCCACCGGGCGTGCCAAAAATGTGATAGGTCGAATGTGAGCATTAGAAAATGAGCAGCAAGTAAAAGAGTGCAAATAAACACCAAAACAACCTACACCTCAAGATTAGCCTAAGTTGGAAACAACACAAGATGAAAGCAACAAAATGGAACTCTATACCTTGCCAAATCGATCCTTTGGTTGGCCCTTCGATCTTCGATGTGTATGCTCCTTGGATGGCAAGTAGATGCAAGCTAAGTGATGTTGTGAGGATGAGTGCAAGTGGATGAAAACAAGAAAATGACTAAGTATAAGATGAGAAACAAAATTGCAAGAGTTTGGCTAGCACAAATGATCTCTCCTAAATGAGAGAAAAGAGGGGGTATTTATAGGATTTTTGAGAATTCCTAGGGGAAATGGAGGCCAAGATTGAGCCACCAAATATCAAGATGTAGGGCTAAGGTGAGTTGAGAACTCACAAGCCCTCACATCTTGACATGTGGCATGTGATTTAGCCCTAAAAGGTGAAGTGGACATGAGGTGGAAGGAGGAGTACATGACATGGAGGGGGGTACAAAGTACCTTGGGATTGGACAAGATCTCCTCATAAAGGAGGTCCTTGTCCCCATGTGGGTGAGAGGACATGTGAGGAATTAAAAATTCCTCAAATATTCTCATGGGGAGATGGGAAAGAATAAAGAATAAGTGAAGGACATGTGGGGAGAAGTGAAGGAATTAAAAATTCCTTTTGGGTGCCTTGGGGGAGTAAATATGAATTAAAAATTCACATAGGGAAGTGGAGTGCCTTGTCCAAAAGGAGAAAGCCTTTAATAAAGTTGACTCAAGAACATATGCCATAAATAGGATGAGGATTAGGTTTGGCTAACCAAATGATTAAGGTTGTGCAAGTACTCAGTTAGATGGACTAATGACTCATTAGAAGCAAGTGGGAAATTATGGAGGATGTGACCTTAATGATGGTTAAGGGTGTGCACATGCTAACCCTAGTTAATTAGAAGAAGATGAAGTAATTAAGATGGATTAGAGGACCAACTTGCAAAAGTTGGAGGATGTGACCATGAGAGAGAAAGGAGGAATAAAAATGAATTTTAATTTAAAAGAGGGATATGACTAAATTAAATAAAAGGGTATATTTATTTAATTTAGAGGAGGAAGAGGGGTAAAGTATTAGATTAAATACTTTAGGACCCTTGTGCAAGATGCAGGGTATTAATTAAACAACTGGTTTAATTAATATTGACAGAGGGGATGAGCAACCGGATGAATAAGGAGACGTGTTTGATCATATGGAAGTGATCAAATTAGATGTCTACATTTTTCCCCTCTTCGAAATACTATTAGAATAATAGGGTTTCGAAGAAAAACAGAATGCAGATGACTCTGCAGAGGAAGAGACTAGAAAAAGAGATGCCCCAACATGGGGGAATGCATGTGAGTTGCCCCAAACGGAGGGAAAGCGGAGAGGATGTCCCAGCCCAGGGAAGGTAGGCTTAGAGCGACGGGTTAGGAGGGAATGGTAGAGTATGCCCCCTCGAGAAGGGGGATGGGGGAGGAAAAAGGAGCCCCGATCAACTTCTCGAAAGTATGGAGTGGTGCATGTTGTTGGAAAGAGCACGGAAAAATGAGAAGAATGGCACTTGAATGGAGTCAATCGGATAAACAGTGTGCAAATGGTGGCCCCGAGAAGAAAGAGGTTGGATGAATTAGTCGGAGGTATTTTTGGGTTAAAAAAAAAATAAAAAGGAAAAAAGACCCTGAGGTGAAAAGGGAGGGAAAAAAGTGAAAAGGGGATAAAAGGTAATTGTTGAATTACCTTGGGCTCATTGTGACAGCTGGCAAGTGGAGAAGGAGGAGAGGAAGAAAAGGAGGCGAGCGAGATCAGACACCATGCCAGAGTACGACAGTGACGTCATTCACCGGGCGGACGAGAGACGGATATTTTTCACCCACCGTGTCGTACCCCGCCAGGTTAGCTCAAAACGTATCTTTGTGCTTTTTTTGGCATTTATGCACGTGTTTTCGAAAAACAAAAACATGGGTTTCGTCCGAGGCGTCGGAAAGAAAAATGGGTAGAAAAATATGACCAATTTAATTGATTTCTCACTTAGTTGGGAGTTATTTGTTGTAGATTAGGTGTTTTATTAGACTAAGTAGTTGTCAAACTAATGTACAAATCCAATTGTACATGCAACAATATTATTTTAATAACTATAGATCTAGAAGAATACAAAAGCTAAGATGTTTTACAAGGAAGGCAATAATAAATTGTATAATAGATGCCAAATACCAAACTATTAATAAAATTTGATGTGGTTGTATTCGAGGTAGATTAAAAAACACTTGTTAGGATATCAAGAGAAGATTCTATAGGGTATGTCTAGTCTATGGGTTCACCAATATACTTACCTCATTTGTAAATAGTTATGACCTAATATTTTAGAGAAATACCTAAGGGTTAGGACTATACTTGTAGCCCAATATTCCATCCTTGAGGTATGTAGTGAGTAG
Organism: Sequoia sempervirens; assembly: GCA_007258455.2. Lineage (NCBI taxonomy): Eukaryota > Viridiplantae > Streptophyta > Pinopsida > Cupressales > Cupressaceae > Sequoia > Sequoia sempervirens. The sequence continues at coordinate 68,374,679 of VDFB02109042.1, read as the reverse complement.
CTTCCTAGGCTAACCAATTACCAATACATCACATAATATAGACAACCAATTTTTACCTAGGGTTAGGTGGTGAAAAAAAAAATTGGGGGATCTTCTAATACACCCATGCGCACTAGAAGCCTACAACAATATATAGATTTTTTTTTAGGCCTGGGTATTACAAGTAAAATGATTCTCATGTCACCAAATCATTTATAGGGAATCTAGCTTAGCCAAAAACATTCTTTGAATTATATATAAAATCTTCTAGCACAAGGTTTCTAACCTAAAAAAGGAAAGAAAAAAATAGTAAAATAATATTTTTTTCCTACATGTAACTAATTTAATGAGACTATAGTTGTGCCCACTTTCTAATCACCAAGATCACTCTTAGGTAAGGTGAGATAATATTAATATGGAAAAATAATCATAACCCTAACTTGGTAAAACTACTTGAATACATGTCCCTTGAAAGAGCTCTAATACCACCTATAATGAACTTGCAAGATAAAAAAAATTAATACAATATTGTAAAAATAAGAAAAAAAAACATGATTTTACTATCTTCATAGCACCACTTTGAGGGGGGGAAAGTCCAAAATGATAACTCACTCCAAATACATATTCTAAGATGATTTTGAATTGGTAAGTTATTGCAATACATAGATTCTTTCTACAGGAAACTATTACCTTCCTTTGAGCCCCTTATTAAAGATATCAAAGGGTGACCTATAAAGAATATGCACCCAACTAATTTACTAGGTAGTTACATAAATTAGAAAGGGGAACATAACACACTCTCTTGTAACCCTATGTGACCTAAAATGGGTGATGATCATCATTCTTGAAAAATCACTTTACAAAAAAGAAACCAAAAAGTACTCAATTTTAGTCTTGCCCAGCTTAGAAAAATTCAACAAGATAAAATGAAGTAAATCTCGTATTGTTGGTGTCAATAATAAACATTATGTACTATATAGTTTCCTTTCACAACTAGAACCATAAGGACAACATAGAGGAAAACATAAATCCTTTAGATGAAGTTCTAGTCCAAGACATGACATCTTTGGAGGATAATTTTTGGAGAGTACTATAGTGTACACCAAAATTTTATTTTCCCAAATTTTATGTAGGTTACATCTTTAAAGAGCAAAGATAACAAACATTGCAATGGATTTTCACGTTGGGAAAGACAGAGAACAAGATTTTGGAGAGCTGAGGAATAGTTTATCACCTTTATTTGGTCGTGAGGAAGATTCAAGCAACTGCAAGCTCCAATGAAGGAACTGAAATGGTCTAAACAACATAGATAAGCCATTAAAGTTGTTCCCAAAACCACCAAAATGAAGCATAAGTCTGTGGTCTTTTGTTCCCCGTTAGTCGAAGGAGAAAGATAATAGTTAGAATTGATTTCTCTTCCATTTTTAGCCCTTCTGGGACTCTTCTTCAAACATCTTATCAGATTGAATCATTTACGTATATATCTTAAGAGGTCATGCAGACATTTTTGAAAGAGTTTCTTCCTAAAATTGTCTTTTTGCAACTTACGTGTCAAGAAATTTCTTTCTATTTGAACACTTAGACGTAATTCTCGAGCTGATCATAAGACGGTAGCCATATAATCGGCTAATTTGGAATAAAGAATTAATGAGATTTAAATCATCTAGGGAATACCTAATCTGTAAAGGTTTCCTCAATTTAAAATCAAATTCACATATGTGTTTTATTAAGCTTTTTTAAATGTATTTTATCTAAATGTTTTCGAGAGAGAATATTAGAAATTTAACAGAGTGTTTTGTCAAATTAAGAGCTCAAAGCTTTATTACCCGACAAATCTATATCCTTACACTTTATTACGGAGCTATCTAATACCTTTCTTTAAAACAATTCAACCACAAATTGTTGAGATCAGTATTTTTACAATACTTTTTCCTTAAGAAAGACTTGTTATCATAGATTACATAGAAATAAAAATGATTATAATATTTGTTACTATAATGCTCTATAAGGGAATTATCTTTAATTAATTTCTTCTATAAATTTATTTTTAGTTATATGTATAGGGTCATTAGGAATATCAATTATATCCCATATTTATTTCTCTTAATGCATTTCTATATTACTATCCCATTGCAATTATGATGTGATGGAAATAATTAGATATATATTTGTAGCATTGGAGGTTGTGAGTTTGTTACAAGAAAATCAAAGTGAGATGGTTCAGGGTGTCATTGTTTTAAATTGAAATTCCAATTAGAAAGAAGTCACTTCCTCTACATAAAATTGAATCCTTTATGACCATATTAAAGAGTAGCTTGGAATAATTTGACTAACTTGCAAAAGAAAACATTGATCTAGATGCTACATGTTTGAGTTCTACTCTTTGATATTGCCAAGGACTAAGAGAGTTGATTCCCACTAAGTAGTATAGGATATAACAACCGCTCGTTGTCCTCATCTAAAATAAAAATCAAAATAAATTCATCACAAGGAAATGTTAACTTCCTATGTTTTAAAATTAAACAAAACTCTTCACCATCGTTACTTGGATACATTTGATAGAGTAATAAATTGTTGAAGGATATCCAAGTTTATTATATTACACAACTAACTTTGATAGGTGGTGAATTTGGTCTTTTATTGTTCAAATTAACAAGAGTATTATAGAAGTGTGTGATCTCAAATAACTTTACTTTCTTACAAAGGCTTTGTTTCAATTTAGAAAAAAAAATAGTACTTGTTGTATGCTAACATGATGCAAATTATATTTTTGAATCCTCAATAAAAGTTTCAACATAATTCTTAAAGAAAAAAGGAAATGACAATGATTACTTATTGTGTCCATTTTGATTAATAAAGATAACATTTTGCATAATTGTTGCATGTGTTTTCCTTGTACTATGTAGATTTGATTAATCATGGTTGACTAAGGTAATGGTAACATAATCATAATTAGTAGATCTTAAATATTATCCATCTTGAGATTCCATAACTCATATTGTATTGCTAAGAACTTCATATCTATCCTTAATGTGTTTGTCATATCTCTTTTGTAATATGATTAAATCCCTTTCTATGCAATCTCTCACTCAAATGATGATTAGTACAAACAAATCCTTTATTGAAAACCTAGAATATGAGGTGATGAGGCTCTAATACCAAATCAAAGGAAGTGGGGTACATGAAAATATTTCCTACAATAATATTATAAGGATATTTTTGTGGAAACTATAATCTTTTAACAATTAGAAACACTTTTAGTCATAAACTAAAAAAATATATCATAAGATAGTTGTACCTGGGGGAAACCCTTTTAGGAGGAAAACCCAACACTCTAAAGTAGTTCAATTTTTTTTAAGTAAACAATAGTTACAATAAATTTGTAGAGTAAACCTTCACAACATTGTCACCAACTAGATATATGGATGAATACTTACAACTTAATAGTATCTACAAAATTTTGTACATAACCTCTTTCTTAGGAACCTAATATATATGAGATACAAAACCCAAAATTATCAAATTTTAATTAGAACCCCATGAGCTAAAACAACACAAAAAGTGGTGCCTAAATCATCCCTCAATGAAATATTCCTTTTGATGCATTATAACATGCATCATAAGTTTGTTAACACATGTAACTCCCTTTACAACTATTTTATGCATCCACCCATTTGTTTTATATCTCCTATGCAAAATTTTGAAGGTGATAAACTTTGGTATCAGATATGGTGGGCCAATTAGGTCTATTTTTATAAAACCTAAAATAATAAAATATATTTATATAATAGGAACCCCCATCAATGGTATTGAATAACTAAGAATATTTATTTTGGTCAAAAACTAAATCTATAGCTGAAATTTTGATTTTTTTATTTCATATTGAAAAATCGCACTTTTCGTAATCTTGACATTAGGAGCAAGGTTTAGACACCTTTCTTAACATAAAATTTTTGCAGGGGGGGACATAACCTCTAAAATTCAAAACCATTTATAAAATATAAAGCTTTATTATTCAAGTTCATCACAAGTTTAATTTTAGTGAACTTTCTAATATAATTGAAGTTCCAAAAAACATTAGGGTTATCAAAGAAGTAAAGATTAGACCTAACATATTTCTATGAAGTTTTTTCTCTATGGGTGGTAATAGTGTGGTACTTTTTATCAAACCTAAGCAACCTAATAAACTTGTACATATTCCTTATGAAATATTCTACAACCCTCCATGGAATATTATATCATTGCTCATATATGAGTTATGACCAAGCAATTCTCAATATGACAATTTTAGAAACTATAAACATGTTGATTGGTGCAAAAAAACTTAATTTACATTTGAATATTTATTTGGTTTATACTTCTCCAAAAGCTCTATTTGAGTGACTATATGAAGTGATATGAACTCTATTTAGGATTATTTGTGAAAAATTGGCATTTAACTTGTATTTGATAAAGGAAAAGAGAATAGTCATGTATTCTAGAATGCATTATCACCATCTTGAAATATATTTTGAGTTAGATACTGTAGTTTTAGAAATTGTATTTCATTTTAGGTGAAACCATAATTTCATTCTTTGTTTGAAACTGACTCAAGAGTGACCTTTTCATCAATGCATTTAAACATTCCCTAATCATGCCCTACTTTCCTAAATTATGTATTCCATGGCCCATTTAATCATTTATTAAAAAATCAAATGTACAAAATCAAAGTAGGAATTTAATATTTTACCCCTAATACTTCACACCCAAAAAAATAGGGTTTAATAGGAATCCTTGTCCTCTTAATTTGGCTCCAAATTTTAATATGTTGAGGATGAAAATTTATTATTCAAATTTTAAATACCAAATGTTAGCTATTGGGATCTATTTTTTGGGAAATTAGATTAATGGCATATAAATACCAAGCCATTTAATTATTTAAAGAGAGAGGAAAACAAGAATAAGAAAGATAATATTGTGACAATTGCATTCTACACAAATACATTCCTAGTCATTTTCATATTAGGTCTCATAGTCTCATTAGGTTAATAAAATCCAATTCATTACAATCAATTTCTAAAGCATTTAAGGATCAAATCCAAGGTTGATTGACTCACCTTTAAGGTTTAAATTCAATCTAATCACCTTGTTGATTTGCATCCTAATGTTTTATGAAAATGGATTAATGTCAGTGATCTAAGTCATAGACCTAGGATCCCTTTTTCATTGAAATAGATACAACTGGCAATATGGAAGTATGTACTTATAGGATATATGTGTGTCATTCACTATTTAAATGATATATAATCATAAGATAATACATATAGGAAATTTATGTTGAATAATACTAAAGGTATACATGAACAATGAAATTGAGAAACGTTATAAGATAGAATATTTAAAATAAAAAACTTGTATTTCCTCCATAATCATAAAATATGCATAATGCTTATTTATGTGAATTTCCTTCAAAGTGCACCTATAGGTCTAATCATGTTATTGATTAGAAATGTATTTTTCTAAAATTTAATTGTGATTAGAGTTAAACTAGGAAGAATTATTGGAAGAGATCTAAATCAATTGGATTTTCTTTAATTAAAGTCCATCTCTCTATATGTGTGTGTGTTTGTGTATGCATGCATGCATGTATGTATGTATGTATGTATGTATGTATGTATGTATGTATATACATATATATGTATATATGTACATATATACATATATTATGTATATATATATATATACATATACATATATAAATGCATATATATGTAAATGTATGTGTGTATAATGATGATCTTAATGTGTAAAAAACTTTAAATTGGTTGATTTTGATAAACAATATATTTTGTGAATTTTTCTAAATACTGGATATAGTTTATAATCTTTAAACATAGATAAAAATATTAGCAAATCCGCTCTCACACTTAATTAACTTTGATATATTAAATCTTTCCAATTTTATACTCGAGAGAAAATTAGCATTACAAAGAGAAAATTATAACATTGTAAGATGTGGGAGTTACTTTTTACAAATTCTTCAAAATGTTAGAGCATGATTATGGGAATCATTTTGGAATCTTGACCATCATTGTAATAACCTTATGATGCATTCATAAAGCATATTTTAGTAGAGGATCATGACAAGTTATGAAATTTGTAACTTTATTATAAATATAGATCATATAATTTAATCTTTGGGGTTTGGGTACCATGCCTCTTGCATATTGGCTCATGGACCTTTTCCAAGAAAACTGGATTATTTGTCGCTTATGCAATTATTCTATTTATTGAGGTATTTGGATGGAGTTTTTATAATTTGTTGTAGGGATACTATTATTCTGTTAAAATTACTAAATTATTTATTTTTTACTAGACTCCTATAAGGGCATAAGTTATATGCAACTATATCATTATTGTAATAGAATTGGTTTTGTGCTTTGGAGTGTAGGTTTTTTTCTCTTAAATGGGTTTTCCATAGGTATATCATAATGATGTGGTTATGTTAGTTTTGTGAGTTGCATGCCACTTTCATTTTAATTATTTTTAATACATGTGTGATTTTATCATTAGAAAGTAGTGGAACTCAACTTCTATGTATTTTTATCCTCATAGATTAGCATAGGAAGTGTTTCCACACCTAAGCTTCCTTTCACTAATTGTAAGCCATAATTTCATCATGTAATTTATGAAAAGTATCAATAGTACTTACATGAGAAGCTAATGAACTAACATCAAGGTCTATGCTATCATCAAGTAAGGTGTCACCATGTGAAATAATATCGTGAAATCAACAGTGATAACATGAAATCTAGAAAAATGATCAAGGTAAGTGCACAAAGTTGAGTCCACGAAACATGGAAGTTTTTTTCCTTAGCCAAAAAATTGAAATCGGCTTTGACAAAACAGGATCCCGATTTTAATAAACGGGATCCTAGTTATTAAAAATCGGGATCCCGTTCAGCTTCGGGATCCAAAGCCTAACACAAAACAGGATCCCGATTTTTAAAAGTTGGGATCCTGTTTCGTGTTGGATTCCAAACCAATGGCAAAGGCATGGGATCCCGATTGACACAAAACGGGATCCTGATTACTAAGAAACGGGATCCCGATTACTACAAAATAGGATCCCAATTTGTACAAATTGGGACCCTGTTTTGTATTGCTATTTTTTTTTTTTTAAATAGAGTTTACTGCACATAGCAATACAAATCGGGATCCCATTTTGTATTGCTATTTATTTATTTTTTAAAATAGAGTTTACTGTACACAGCAGATGGGACCCTGAGTACTGGCAATAGTGACCCCCACATTCACCTACAAGGACCCGCCTATATCCATTTTTTTTGCATTTTTTAATTTTTAATTGAAATTGTAAAGAAAATAAGTGAATTTATCATGTTTTTTTTAATTTATTTCACATTTTGAGTATTTTTTTAACTATTATAGTAGAAATGAATAATTGTAAAAATAGACAAAAAAACACAATGAAACATGAAGATTTTTTAATAAAAATGAAAAAATGAACCTAAAATTGTGTTTTACAAACAAAATTTAACTTTTGAAACCTAAATTGTTCGATTAAACGAAAAAAAAAGAATTTGAAAACCCTAATTGAAACAAAACAAAAAATTGCATTTCAAAACCCTAGAAATCAAAATGAAATAAAAATTGCATTTAGAAACCCTAATCAAGCTTTTTGAAACCCTGAATTCAAATCAAACGAAAAAAAATGAATTTGAAAACCCTAGTTTGAATTGAAACGAAAAAATTGCATTAAAAACCCTAATTTCTTAGAAATTGAAACCCTAAATTGAATTGGAACAAAAAAAATTATTAAAACCCTAAATTGAAATCGAACAAATCATTTTGATTTTGAAAACTAGGTAATTTCGAGCTCAAAAAAATACATTTGCATTGCTTAAATGTTTTAAATTTTATTTGCTTTGTATGGAAAAAACAATATATATTAAACTTTAGTTTCAATATTAAATTATAATTAGATTAGAAAACAATATGTTAAAGAATAGTTAAAATTCATAAAGTTTATCTTGATGTTTGTTTGCAAATTTAGTTAGCAAATTCGTAAATCTAAGTGCATACAATCGATTCCAATTGGCACTAACTTGCAAGTCTAAATTATTCCAAGGGCCACCCAAACTTCACCCTAAGTTTGCTAAACCCTGGGCCCTAAACTGTAAAATCTAAACCCTCAACACTAAAGCATTTGAATTTTGTCTTAGGACCTTAAAACGAAATTTGGTTGCCTTAAAAAACCCTCTATTGTCACCATTTAGTAGAGCTTTTTGCAATGTTTTCACTTATTTAAACACATAATATAAAAAATTTTGGTTTCTACAAGTTTATGAAGAGTGGATGATCACTCTCTATGACAATTAGATATGATCATTAGGGTTCTAAATCATTGGAAGAAAACTTTATTCTATTATATCCACAAGATAGGATAGCATGAGTGAGAGTGCTATGGGTAAAGTTTCTTTCATTGGACATACCTAAAATTATGTAGGTTCAATGTCAAGAATGGGTCTATTTGGTAGATTTATGAAAACTATTTTGAATATCTAGAATGCCATAGAAGTATAATTATAGCAATTCCAATTGGAAACACTTGGGTACATATATATCATATGAAATTTAAATCTAGTAAGGTGTCTAAATTTATATAGGAGAGTTGATAACACATGGAAAGAGGTTTGTATGGGAATATATGTATTAAGAAACACATACCACATGACCTCTATAGGATTTTTAAGATGTGATCCTAGATAATAATCCACCCATCCTCAATCATAATGGATTCTTTAGCAATTAAGAGAGATTCAATAACCATAAAATTACCTAGATTTTGATACTATATAGGTTTATGTGGAAGGATAGAAATGCATCAATAAGGGGACCAAGATGGAACCATTTAACACCTACAAGATACACCTATTATATGGGAAAGGGAGGAGGTACATGATGATAGGTTGGAGGAACTACATGCGATTATTAAATTTAGAGATAGAAGGATGATTCATATAAAAGAAATATAATTAAATATTTATATTATTTAATATATTATATTTAATATAATATATTAAATAATATAAATATTTAATATCATAAAATATAATATAAGATTACAATTAAGGATAGGTAATGTTACAATTTACTTGGAGTTTTAATGAGGATTAGGCTTAAGATTCAATTAGGTTTGTAGTAAATAGTTAGGTTACAATTAGGAATATATAATAAATATTAATATAATTATAATACAAATATAAATTAATTTAAATATAATATAATATAATATAGGAATACATTTAAGCTTAGGTAAAGGTTATAATTTAATTAAGTTTCAATTAGGTTTACAATTCAGTTGGGATATGGTTAGGGGTGGGGATCATTTAGCATTTTATTATGGTTAGAGTATGGGTTACATGTAAGATTATTGTTATTTTTGTGATATGTATAGATTGATTCATTTTTAACATGATACTTTTTTTTATTAGAGGGGTAAACACTTTTGACCCAGAGCTAGATGGAACCATTTAACACCTACAAGGTACACCTATTACATGGGAAAGGGAGGAGGTACATGATGATAGGTTGGAGGAACTACATGCGATTATTAAATTTAGAGATATGAGGATGATTCATATAAAAGAAATATAATTAAATATTTATATTATTTAATATATTATATTTAATATAATATATTAAATAATATAAATATTTAATATCATAAAATATAATATAAGATTACAATTAAGGATAGGTAATGTTACAATTTACTTGGGGTTTTAATGAGGATTAGGCTTAAGATTCAATTAGGTTTGTAGTAAATAGTTAGGTTACAATTAGGAATATATAATAAATATTAATATAATTATAATACAAATATAAATTAATTTAAATATAATATAATATAATATAGGAATGCATTTAATCTTAGGTAAAGGTTATAATTTAATTAAGTTTCAATTAGGTTTACAATTCAATTAGGATATGGTTAGGGGTGGGGATCATTTAGCATTCTATTATGGTTAGAGTATGGGTTACATTTAAGATTATTGTTATTTTTGTGATATGTATAGATTGATTCATTTTTAACATGATACTTTTTTTTATTAGAGGGGTAAACACTTTTGACCCGGAGCTAGATGGAACCAATGAGGCTATAGTATGACTAAATTTGGACCTCACTAGACATCTAGATCCCCTTAAGCCATCATATCACCCTAAATCATAAATTGATTTCTTAAGGGGTCCCAATATGAAAAATTTCTTAAGGGGATCAAAGAAGTTCTTAAAATTTGGTGAAATTGCCCAAGGCAACCAAATTTAACAATAATAAGATCATGCAAGATTATAATATGAATGAGATTTCATGATCTAGGTTGGTCGGTTGAAACAAGAGTAGATCTCATCAACTATTCCACAAGAAAATGTTCTTCACTAACTTCCAAGTTCATTAAATATTCCAAGGGGCACCAAAACTTTACCCTAAGTTTTGTAAACCCTAAACCCTGAACTCTAAAATATAAACCCTAAACACTAAACCATTCATTTTGTCCTACCCAACACCTTAAAGTGAAATTTGGTTGTCTTAGGAAAATCCACCATATTTCATTCCCTTATGCCATGAAATTTTTATCCTATTACCCTAAACCCTGAACACTAAAGTCTAAACCCTAAACCCTAAAGCCATCATTTTTTCTTTAAAGGCTCTTAATGAAATTTTGTTTCCTTGGGAAAATTCACCAAATTTTATTCACTTGATCCATGCCATTTTCTCCTAGGACCTCACTAGATGTAAATCGCCTTAAGCCATCTTGTCACCCTAAATCATAATTCGATTTCTTAAGGGGATCAAAGTTTCCATCATGATCTACGTTGGTCAGTTGAAACAAGAGTAGATCTCAATCAACTATTCCACAAGAAAATGTTCTTCACTAACTTGAAAGTTCATTAAATATTCCAAATTCTAAACCCTACACCATAAACTCTAAATTCTAAACCCTAAACACTAAACCATTCATTTTTTCCTACCTAGGATCTTAAAGTGAAATTTGGTTGCCTTAGGCAACTCCACCAAATTGCATTCCCTTATGCCATGTAATTTTTTCCTAGGATCTTACTACATGTAGATCCCCTTAAGCCATCCTATTACCCTAAACCCTAAACTCTAAATTCTAAACCCTAAACCCTAAAGCCATCATTTTTTCTTAGGCTCTTAATGAAATTCGGTTGCCTTAGGCAACTCCACCAAATGTCATTCCCTTATGCCATGTAATTTTTTCCTAGGATCTTACTACATGTAGATCCCCTCAAGCCATCCTATTACCCTAAACCCTAAACTCTACAGTCTAAACCCTAAACCCTAAAGCCATCATTTTTTCTTAGGATCTTAATGAAATTTGGTTGCCTTAGGCAACTCCACCAAATTTCATTCCCTTATGCCATGTAATTTTTTCCTAGGATCTTACTACATGTAGATCTCCTTAAGCCATCCTATTACCCTAAACCCTAAAATCTAAAATCTAAACCCTAAACCCTAAAGCCATCATTTTTTCTTTAAAGGCTCTTAATGAAATTTGGTTGCCTTAGGCAACTTCACGAAATTTTATTCACTTGAGCCATGTCATTTTCTCCTAGGACCTCACTAGACATAGATCCCCTTAAGCCATCATGTCACCCTAAATCGCAATTTGATTTCTTAGGGGGTTCTAATATGACATTTCTTAAGGGGATCAAAGAAGTTCTTAAAAATTGGTGATCAAAGTTGCCCAAGGCCCAACCAAATTTAACAATAATAAGATCCTGCAAGATTATACAATATCAATAGTTAATTGTGTTTTCATTCAAGTAACATGTTCCTTAGACATATAAATGAGGCTTACATATAATTTTATCATTTGTATTTAGTTATTTAATGCCATTTACATTGAATGGTTTAAAGGTATTTCCTAAACATGTATCTTACATCTTTAAATTACAAATCTAATGCAGGTTCACTCATATCTTAAAGATGCCACTCTAGTTTTATATTTGTTGCCACCACCAAATGTGAATAATGCATAATCCTTTTATGTGTTTCATAGTCTTCGAATGCAGGTAGACCATTCTTTCTTCTCAAGTATTTTTGTAGCCAAGTGCAAACAACCACCACCGATCCTATTGGAAAACATGTTAAAAAACCATCATCAAATAAGTTCTCAAAATTTTCTTAAGGGGATCAAAGACTTGTTCTAAAAAATTGCTTAAGGGGATCTAAAACTTGTTATCATTTGAAATTTGCTTAAGGAGGTGTCTTAAGGGGATCACCGTACCTGTTGGATAATGAAAGCCATCATCATCTTCTTGAGGTGTTATCAACTTATGTTTACTTTCCACACAACAAGCCAACCAATATTCTGTTTGCTCTTCATTCCCCTCAGGTGCAATAATAGCATACACATGTCCAGCCATCAAAATTTGATTTAATAACTTGTGCATATCCATATAAATAATTTAGTATTACAAAATAACTTAATAAAGTGAAATAAAATGAAATAAATTGAATTAAAATTACCTTCTTGTACAAGGTCTAAAACACAGTCATAATCTTCAGATGCAAACAATTGATCATTTTCTTCAATAGTTCTTTCATATTGATTATGTGCTTTTGTAGGTGTCAACAATTTTTGCTCCCACTATTCAACCCATTCTGTATTTTCACAAGCTTCCCAATCTCTTGAGATACAAAACTAGCAAAACCATGCAAGCTCCCTTGTCCAAATAGTCCATGTGCTTGTTGTCACACTCCTAAATGAATGCCATTTAGTAGATCCACTAATTGTCTCACAATCAACTCTAGATACAATGTTCTCTTCTTCCACCAACCAAAAGAATCGATGAACTATAGAGTAATCACTCGAACCAGGTGCAGATAATCTTCTATTACACCAATCCATAATCTCATGTGCATTTTTAAATTTTACTAAATCCTCAAATTTTAATTGTTCTCTAGCAAGAATTCTTTTGACACACGCACCAGCTCCATCATGTTCTCCTTTACCATGCCCAACTTCAAAAGAACTCCATATATGTTGGACATTAAGTTCTTTGTGAACCCTACTTAACCAATAGAACATTCTAGCATTTTTGAACTGCCCCATACAATTATTTGACCATATGAGGTGTTCTTTCATATGGATTCCTCTTTCTCTTAAATTTCTATAAAATATACTAAAACAATATTGAACAAACTCTGATGAGTGTAACCGATTGTCACTCAAATAAAAATGATACTCCCTCAAAAAATTTCTTGATTCCTCAGAGCTATCATCTGCATGTCTATAAACAAAATGGACAAACATAGCTACTTGCACTAAATTATAATATTGAGATTGAATTTCCTCTTGCAGAGCGAGAGTATAATTCTCTGCAAAATCAACCACTGAAAGTATAGTACCAATTGGAAATGTGTTTCTACATGCGCGAAATTGGCCATCAAGCCATTGAGCATGTTCAAAGTGCATGACATATTTTCGTACAATTTTATTATTAAATTCACTCATAAATGCATGCACACTAACTTTTTCTATAACTTAATCACAACGCTTTCCTATTTTTCCATCTTTTAAAGAATAGTGAACATTCTTAAATCTTTTGACATGTACTAACTGTTGTCCAAAATCATGATCAACACTTTCATGCAAACAAATTCTTAAAAGTGAAATATTTCCACAGTTAATGCATTGTCTAGAAATACAAAAACTTAAATAAAATAATTTATCATTAGATTTTTCACAAAACAAACCTGAAATAAACTCTCTTATTGCTTCAGGTGGCATATCAATACCACAATCCTATATAATCATGTTAGTATGCAAGGTACAACGTATATATCGTATATAATCATGTTGTTTATTAATTTTTACATACCAGGGTTTACATTTTTCAAAAGACCTTGGACTTATTTCAATATTACCAGGTAACACTGAATCGCTACAAAATTGTCTATAAAATTCAGTTTGTGTTGTATCCAATAGGTGTTTTGGGTGAGGATCGCGAACTTTGGACCCCACCCTTAATTTTAAAACATCTCTAGCATAAGATGAAACCCTAGTATTATCATGCCAATATTTTTTCGATCAAAGATTTAATTTCAACATTCAATTTTATATCAAACCTCGGTAGTCGTCCACTGAAACTCCAACATTGATTGATATGATCATTTTCTATACTTTATCTTCTTTTTGCCGCTCTTAGTAATGTTTTAGGATGTATTTTTAAAACTTCACTAATATTGTTTACCATTCTTTTATTTAAAGTTGCTTTATTAACTATAGCAGTAGTTATAGCTCTTCTTGTTGCGTTTTTATCTTTAGATCAACTATTTTTCCCAATAAATTGAATGGCACTAGCAACGGTAGACATAACATGTTTTAATGATTGATCTTTTCTTTTTGGTTTAACATAAAAGCCTAACCTATTCATTACTTTCCTCATTTTTTGCATTCTCATCAATTGCATCATTAATTGACATTGAAATGCAAATTTTTACATAAAAAAAATTGGTGTATATTCTATTCACATGTGTTCTTATTTGCCTCCAAGAAATTTGACCAGGAAGATTATTGAAAACACCACTTCCAATTTTAAAAAAAGTATTTTCATTAAATTCAACATCACATTCTAGATTTTCATCTTCATCTTCATTTTCATTTACAATTTCATCAACAAAACGGTTTTCATTTTCATTTTCATCTTAATTTTCATCAACAAAATGGTTTTCATTTTCATTTTCATTTTCATTTTCATTTTCATCTTCATTTTCATTTTCATTTTCATCTTCATCTTCATGTTCATTTTCATTTTATTTTTCATCAAAAATACAGGTTTTGTTTCATTTTCAAGAAAATGATCATTTTGATTTTCACTTGCAACAAAAGATTTTTCTTTTTCGTTTTCAACAAATTCTATAAAAGTTTCGTCTCTCTGAATATAGTCAATGTCAACATCATTAAGTCCAGCATCTTGTAAAACTTCTACATACAAATTTACCATTTCACTAACATGTGGATTTGAAGACATACCTGGATTTGTGCATATTGAAACATTCTCCATAGCATTCAAAGAGGGAATTGAAGACATAGTAGGACTTGTTTGTATAATCATATTCTTCTCCAAATTGACTCCTTGCAAATTAGCTTCATCTACAACCATGGTATCCTC
The DNA here is from genome assembly GCA_007258455.2 of Sequoia sempervirens. NCBI lineage: Eukaryota > Viridiplantae > Streptophyta > Pinopsida > Cupressales > Cupressaceae > Sequoia > Sequoia sempervirens. Next base: position 68,359,496 of record VDFB02109042.1, on the reverse strand, counting down.
AATGTTTTCATCTTCAATAGTTGTTGAATTGGTTGCTCCACCATCATTCATTGATGCCATTCTCATTCTTCTTTCTCTTTGTCTTTGTCTCTCTTTTTCCCTATTTGCTTCAACTTCTTGAGGAGTCAATGTCTTCCTTCTCTTATTACGAGCTTTATCTCCCATGATTATAAAATTCTCAAGCACAAATGAATGTTAATAGTGAAATTCTTCAAAATATTCAATCCAAATTAGAAGTTGAGTACCTATTAAGACAAAATTCTTCCTCTTGTGTTCATCAAAACAAGTAGAAAACTACCACAATTCCACTTTAAAAATTGTTTGCTTCATGCCTCCTTTGAAAAATTCAATCCATATTGCAAATTGAAACTTTTTGTTCCTCCAAACAAGTACGAAAATAACACAATTCCACTTCAAAAATGGTGTAGATGATGCCCCGTTTGATAAAATCAACTAAAAATCAAGTTTTGACCTGTAAATACAATAGCTTATGAAAAATCATTCATTTTTAGTGCTCTCAATTGTACATGGAAGTTGCAGACTTCACAAAACTTGTGCACAGTGTATTTAAATAATATAAAAAGGATCCCGTTAATAACATGGGATCCCGCATCAAATGAATCGGGATCCCGATTATAAAACGGGATCCTGTTTATCCATAAGCGGGATCCCATTCTATAATCAGGATCTCGTTCGCCGACATTGAATGTCAGGGCCATTGGTTAGTGAACGGGATCCCATTTATGAAATAGGATCCTGTTATGTTGACAACGGTCAGAATATAGTTTAAATGTAACAGGATCCCAATTATTAAATGGGATCCCATTTTTTAATCGGGATCCCGTTTTTTAATCGGGATCCCGTTTTTTAAAAATTTGAATTACCTTTTGCATTGTGGTCGGGTTTTTGCTTAGGTTTTTGGTTCAGGAAAAGAATTGGAAGTCTGAACCTCAACCTTCAACTTGGTTTGACCTGCAAGTTGAAGGTCCTAACAATGTCAAAGAAAAATACCAACTTTGGACACATGGCTGACAACCTTTTTTGCAGAATTTTCTAACGAAATTAAAACCCATTTTAGATGAAACAATGCAGATTCTAAATATGTAATTTGTTTTGCAATTGGATTATTTTTTCTATTTTTCAATTAATTTCTAATAAAATTGGTCCATAAACTTTCAATATCAAAGTTTTTTACTATTTTAATAACTTTTGATCAACATAACATTTTGACAAATGGATTGCACGAGAACAAACTTCATACAATTCTTTTCAATTTAAAAAAAAATCAAACAATGATAAGTTTAGGTCATCTTATGCATGTCGTACACAATAATTTTTTAAAACAACAAATTTGTCTAATAAAAATTTAACAAAAAAAAAAAACAATAAAAAAATTACAAAAATATCAAGAACAAGCTTCAGTGATTCATAAAACTTATCCCAAAAGGATTTAGAAAAATACGATAATTTAAGTCAAAATATGGATGTCGTACACATGCATGGTATGGTAAAAAAAAATGACTTTTAAACAGTGGTTTTTAGAAATGCCTATTAAAACTCAATTTGTACAATCTGGGTATTGAAATAAATTAAATATTTGGAAACTAGACTCCGAGCACTACATTTTATGATTAGTGACTTTTTTAAAGATTTCATCTCTAAGTGCTTCAAATTTTAAGGTCAAATGTGTCAAATGCTGAAAATCAGATAAACACTTCCACTTTTTGGCCAAAAAGTGGACTCGACTTCTTGCACACACCCATCATCTTGAAACACATCATCATGCATAAAAATAGGAAATTTATTGAATACACATGAATACATAGACAAAAATATAATGAAATATAAAAGTGATATCATCAAAAGGTGTAATGATGTCATACATAGGTAGATGAAGATTTGATCTCATTAATATCCATCACCCTCCATTTATCACTAATATAAAGTGAGTCCTTGCTAGTTATATTCCCATCACTATCTCTATTCAAAGGAGAAATATAGTCCATATGAAAATCCTAGATAAAGAAAATGAACACATTGTCTAAAAGTGAGGCTTAAGAACTTACCATCTCAATCCATGGATAAAAAATAAGTACATTATATAATAATAGTTTCATAGAAAGAACATCCCCATCCATAACATAAAATGTTATGAGAGAATCAAACATGGAAGGATTATACAAAAGATAGGAACATGTCACAATTAGGTGTATCACTAATATAAAGTGGTCCCTTGCTAGTTATATTCTAATCACTATAATAAGTCAAAGGAGAAATATAATCCATATGAAAATCATGGATAACTAAAATGAACATGTTTAAGAGTAAGGTATAAGAACTTACCATCTCAATGGATAAAAAAATTACATGATAGAATAACACTTTCATAGAAAGCACATCCTCATCCATAATATAAAATGTCATGAGATAATCAAAGATAGAAGGTGAAGTACCTAAAAATATGCAAATGAAATCATCTCAAACACTCATTAGTAAATTAGTTTAAACATGCAAATCTACAAATACCTCTATGAAATAACATGTTTATGCTCAAGAAATGCCACAAACAACAAAAAAAGATCAAAAAGATATTACAAAAGCAAGACAATCACCTATTCCATATTGGATTGGTGTAAAATATGCAAATGACCCTTTCCCAATCCTTGCTCAAAAACTGAAATGATGCAATGCTACTATGATGGAGAGCAAAATTAGTTCTCAAACTAAGAGAGTAACTTTGCTTGAAGATGTGGACGATTTTTGGAGAATGAGGCCATAAATTTATAGAATATTTTGATGAGAAAATGGCCAATGAGATGAGGCCACTTGTAAACTTGTGTGTGGTTGAGGATTGAGCACATTTTTGCCAATGTGCCAAAGATTTTAAAATTGTTGAGTGGGGGACATGTAAAACTTTCAAATTTAAAATTGTTGAGTGAGGGACATGTAAGAATTTAAAATTATGAAAATGTTGAGTGGGGGACATGTAAGAATTTAAAATTCTGAAAATGTTGAGTGGGGGACATGTAAGAATTTAAAATTTTGAAAATGTTGAGTGGGGAATATTCCTCAAAGATGTCATGTTGAAAGAAAACAAGGATTTTAATAAATCAATAAATTGATTTATTTGTGCAAGTGGGTGGTTAGGTTATTTTAATCAAGATTAGATTATCCAAATGGTGATTAGGATGTTTTGAGCCCTTTTGACTTGAATTTTTGATTTATTTAATTTAAATGAATAACCTTAGAAATGAAATTAATGTTGATGAATGGATGAAGGTGAACTAAGTTTAATTGATGAATGGATCTAATTAACTGCATGATGCAAATTTTTCATGTCTATATTTTGCCCCTCTTTGAAGTAATGTACTTGCTATGTTGGTTCAAAGAATAAACTTGTCGCAATCCAAATTTAAAAATTTTCTAATTTTTTCGGTTGCCCCAATGGAAAGTACACTAGTACATTGCCCCCTCGAGAGATCGAGCAAAAATATTTGATTTGAGGGTCAACCTCACGATAAAGAGGTTCAAGATGGATGGTTATGGATGATGATGCAAATGAAATGATTGTAAGATGCTTAGAATAACAAATCTATATTATCCTAAACAACTTAAATGATGATATGATGTATGAGATGGATGAAATGGATGATGTGGTATGCATATGATTATGTCATGGATGATTTATGCAAATATATGATTTATGAGATGCTTAGACTAATAGATCTAAATTATGATGCATGTGAGATGATCTACAGGATGGATGTATGATGGATGCATTGATGATGTTGTCTTAGCATAGAGAAAGAAGAAATGAGATGATGACAAGAGAATCCAACAAGCCAACTTTATAAGAGATGATGATGATGAGAAATGGATAATTTGCTTATCAAGGATTGGAATTTTAAAAGGGTCACTTACCTTATGTTTGATAACATGCATAAGCACGATGTATCAAGGTATAAAGGACTAGGATGGCGTGGTACTTAGTGTGATGGAATTTGACTTGAAAAATAGATAGGAGTATTCTTGTTCACACTTGACATACGAAAACCTTGCTAGGATGCACTTTAGAAGTTTCAAACATCTCGAACCAAAAACATGGAAAGGTATAACCAATCAATGCAATAGCCAACAAGTTGTCCAAAATATCCTCTATACATATCTAACATAGAAAGTATTTGCCAAGTTATTTTATAAAAACATCCAATAAGCATAGCAGACAAAAAGGATAATGATCGTTGCCCCATTCCTATCTCTCTAAATCCTTTGTTCGGATATCATCAAGAGGTCCTTGGACTGAGCGCAATAAAATAAGTCAAAAGACAAAGATAAAGCACACAAACAAGTTTCAATGTTCTTCAATACTGCTAACCAAAAGGGAATGTGTTTTTAAGGATAAGAACCGAAACTATCACCAAAAGATAATTCCCATTGTATAAAGGATTCGTTCTAGGACATGTTAGTGGATGGCGGCACGTCGTTTCGTTTATCCAAAGTGCTCTTTCTGATAAATAATGCCCCTTGTAGGAAGGATTCATCCTAGGACATGATGTTATCAGATGATTGATATGGGATTGTTTGGATGATGGATTATCGACATAAAGAATTGACCAACTTGCTTACGTACTGACTTAAACCTGAGACTTGACGTTTTTAAGTTTAACTTTTAACCTTCTTAGACTTGTTTCTAACTGTTTCACCAAAGGTTAAGGGTGATGATTAGTTTATTATGAATGTTGTTTATTGTGGGTGCAAGCGAGATGAGATGGATGGATTTTTTCAAATATTTGGATGTTTTTGACATTTTGTAATGTTTTGAGGCTTTTTTTTTGGTATTTTTTGAGATTTTTTAAATGTTTTTGATTTTTTTATTTTCCAATGTTTTGGGGTTTTCTGAGATTTTGACCAAAAGACTAACCTAAAAACCTATCCTAGGGGCCTTAGAGGTTGATCGACAGATTAGCCTTGCCTATGTTATACACGCAAAGACCACGTAGTTCGATTGATGACCTAATTGATTTATAGATGAAGATATAAATGATGAGATGTCAATTTATTATGACAGACTCCTAAAGGACTGACCTAAGTGTCTCAGGGGATGATCAAAGATCAGCCTTGCCTATGTTCAAGCTCAAAGACGAGGTAGTTTGACTAATGACTTTTTGACCTATTTTTTGGATTTTAATATGTTTTGATGTTTTTTGGATTTTGTGTTTTTTCGATGTTTTTGGATTTTGTGATGTTTTGATGTTTTTGGATTTTGTGTAACTTTTTCGATGTTTTTGGATTTTGTGATGTTTTGATGTTTTTGGATTTTCTGGTTTTATGATGTTTTTGGATTTTGTGATGTTCTAATATTTTTGGATTTTCTAATATTTTAGGACTTTAAGATTATACACAAATCCAATCTGATGAGAACGTGCCCCCAGTGTGATGCAATAGACTACTCCGATAAAGGCAGGATAAACTAACCTTGACAAATGGGACGAGTGGTACTAGGAGGGATCATGATACGAAAATAGGACCAAGTTATGGTGTGGATGTGAGTGGATGAGTGATGGATGCTGACCTAAATGCGATGGATGATGGAAGTGAAATGGATGGATGATGTAGACTAAACCATAAAGATCCTGGTGGATGGAAAGTGCTTATTTACGCAAAGGCGCCTGCTTGCTAGGTTTTCACCAAGGTACTTTTCCAAAGTGCCATCGAAGTGGTTTTCACTAGAGGATGATTTTTTCTTTACTATTTTCAATAATTTTTCTGATTTTTTAGATTTTTTGCTTTTTTTTTGCTTTTTTTTGTTGTCACTAAGATGCCTGTTTGCCAGGTTTTCACCAAAGTAACCATTCTTTTTAGGAAATTTTCTGATTTGTTTGGATTTTTTGGTTCTATACCTTGAAATATTTAGGCATAAAACTTTTTGAGATGGGAGTTATTCATGGGCTCCTGCAGAGGTTCCCCTTCAGGTGTTGATAACTAATATGCCCCTGACTTATAACTTATTGTGATGACAAAAGGTCCTAACCAATTAGGTTCGAACTTGCCTTTGCTGCTTGGATTTGGGACATTCTTCTGATTTTCTTTTAAGACCAGTTCTCCGACTTGGAAAGTCCTACCTCTGATTTTCTTATTGTAGCTTTGTTTGAGTCTATTCTAATAGACTTGCAAATGATTTAAAGCATCTATACGTCTCTCATCCAGTAGCTCTAGCTCATTTAATCTTGATACTCGGTACTCTTCATCTGTGATGAGATTTTACAGTGATATCCTGAGGGATGGGAGCTCGATCTCAATAGGGAGTACCGCTTTTTATCTGTAGACCAGGGAGAAAGGGGTGGCACTGGTGGGTGTGCAGATGCTAGTTCGATAGGCCCAAAGGGTGGGATTAAGCTATAGATGCCAGTCACGACCTGCATCATTGACTGTTTTCTTAAGGATTTTTAGAATGGTTTTGTTTGTAGCTTCTACTTGGCCATTTCCTTGGGGATAGTATGGAGTGGAGAAGCAATGTTGGATTTTGAATTTTCACATAAGTCACAGACATCCTAATTTTTGAATGGTGTCCCATTATCTAAGATAATGGCTTGTGGAACACCATAGCGGCATATGAGATAGTTCAAAATAAATTTTGAAATATGCTTCCTAGTTATGTATTTCTTTGGTATGGCTTCCACCCACTTATTAAAGTAATATGTTGCGGTTATGATGAATTTATGGTTGTTAGATGATGTCGGAGTTATCTTTCCAATGAGATCGAGGCCCCACTGTGAGAAGGGTCGTGGTGTGACGATCGGATGAAGCTCTTGAGCTGGAGCATGGATGAGGTCCCCATGCTGCTGACATTGTAGACCCCTTCTGGTATAGTCATGTGCTTCCCTTTCCATTGTGGGCCAATAATACCCCATCCTCGACAGTTTCTTAGCTATGGTCATGTCACTCGAGTGCGAACCACAAATACCATTATGTACTTCAATTAGAGCAGTTAATGCCTCCTCAGCATTTAGGCAGTGTAGTAGGGTTCCTTCTATGCTCCTGCGGTATAGGGTATCTCCGAGGATGACGAATCTAGATGCATTTTTTACAAAGGTTCATTTTAGGTTTGATGGTGAGTCGACAGGTATGACTCTTATTTGAAGGTATGTCCTGGTACCAAGGATTTCCAAGATGAACAATTTTGCACACGAATTCTGATTTTGGTACCTCGAATGTGGGAACGAGAAGCTACTCTATAGAGAATTTATATTTTGGAACATTTTTGGGGATGTCTAGTAGGGACCCAATTGTTGCCATGGTGTCTGCTGCTCTGTTGTTGGCTCTAGGTATCTACTCAAATGTGATTTTGATGAAGGATTCTTTGAGAGTCTCCACCAATTTCTTGTATGGATTGAGCTTGTCATCCTTGGTCTGATACTCATCATTGACTTAATTTATGATCAATTGGGAGTCTCCGTACACTTTGAGAGCTATGATGTTCCATTGCACTATTATCTTGAGACCTATAGTCAAAGCCTCATATTCCATGATGTTATTGGTGCAAGGAAATGCCAATTTGTATGACCTTGGTATGCAATCCCCTTGTGGGGTGATGAAGAAGACACCAGCTCCTGATCCATGTTGTGTGTATGAGCCATCAAAGTATAGTTTCTAGTGGTCAACTACGTTGAGATTGAAAATGGATTCATCTGGAAACTCTGAGACAAGAGGGTTCTCTGAATAAATAGGTGCTTCTGCCAGTTGACCTACAATAACCTGACCTTTGATTGCTTTCCACTCCACATACTCAATGTTGTACTTTGACAATATCATTACCCATTTGGCCATTCTTCCCGTGAGCATTTCCATTGATAGTAAATATTTGAGGGGGTCAATTTTGGCGATGAGATTTATTTTATGTGCCAACATGTAATGTCTGAATTTTTGTGATGCAAACACTATTGTGAGGCATGCTTTCTCAATGAATGAATATTTTAGCTCATGCCCAACCATTGTTCTACTGATATAGTAGATAGCCCTCTCCATTCTATTTTCATCATGCTAAGCTAGGAGAGTTCCAAGGGTTGTTGTTGTTGACACATATAGAATCAATGGCTTTCTTGGGATGGGTGGCATTAAGACTGGTGGTGTTAGTAGATATTCCTTGATTTTATTGAATGCCTCTTCACACTTGGTATCCCATTTGTATGCTACTCCCTTTTAGAGTAGGTGAGAGTATGGGTTCTGTTTGTCTGCTAGTTGTGCTATGAATCTTTGAATGGATTGTAGTCTGCCTTGGAGACCTCTCCGTTGTTTTAATGTCTTTGCTGCTTCCATTTTGAGGATTGCTTTTACCTTCGCTAGATCCACCTCAATACCCCTCATTGATACTATATATCCTAGGAGATTTCTCGATTGTATGCCGAATACACACTTCTTCGGGTTCAGTCTGACCTTGTATTCCTCATGTCTATCAAAGATGGCACCTAGGCTTGCTATGTGATCTTTTCTTTTTCTTTATTTAGCTAAGATGTCATCGATATATTCTTCAACTGTCTTATGGATCATGTCATGGAATATCAATGTCATGGCCCTTTGGTATGTTGCTCCTACATTCTTTAGATCGAATGGCATCATGTTCCAGCAGTAAACCCCCCATGGACAAGTGAAAGTTGTCTTATGTTGATCTTCTTTTTCTATCATGATTTGATTGTATCCTGAAAAATCTATCCATTAGTGATAGCATCTCATGTCTTGTTGTCATGTCTACTATCATGTCAATATTTGGAAGTGGGAAGTCATCTTTCGGACATGCTTTTTTTCAAATCTCTGAAGTTTGTGCAGATTCTAATGGTTCCATCAAGTTTTGAAACAGGTACCAAGTTTGATACCCATTCTGCATAATCTATTGGCTAGATGAATCCTGCATCTAACAACTTTTTTAGCTCCATTTTAACCAATAAGGTGATCTGAGAATGCATTTTTTGAAGTTTTTGTCTAACAAGCTTTGCTTTTGGATACACTGCTAAGTGGTGAACCACGGTTTTTGGATCAAGTCTAGGCATGTCAGCATAACTCCATGTGAAGTTTATTTGTCTTTCCCTTAGGAAGGCTACTAGGAGCTCTTGCTCTTCTGATAGTAGTAATTTCACATAGAATGTGATATGCGGGGTCTCCTCTGTTCCTAGGTTGACAGGATTGCATTTTTTTGCCAAGACTGGTGACTTTTCCTGATAATAGCTCTTAAAGGAAGATTCAATCCCCCATCCTCAGGCGCCTTAGAGAGGTTTTCACCGTTGGATGTGTCCTTTCTTTTTACTTTTTTCTTGTCAAAGAGTGCCACAGTATGGTTTTCACTCAATGACTTGGATATTATTCTCAATTTCTCATTTTGTGACCAAAGGATTCAATCGTTTCCCCATAATAGGCATGTGTGTCCAACTCCATTATAAACCCTACTTTGTGATCCCCATTTGGAATGTTGTCCCGCAATCCCATGAATTCTAAGAGTGCCTCACCATTTTTGAATGTATCAAGAATCAGTGGTCCTCATTGGTCATAGTCGATGAGTTGGGGATAGACTAGGAAGATCTCATGATTTTGATGGTCTGTTTCAAAGGATAAGGTACTAATCATGCAAAGAGTGGTATCCTCAAAAAGCCTAGGTAGATTGGATATTGGGTCCTCATCATTGCTACTACTATAGACATCGATTATATCAAAGGTATAGTTATCCAGAACATGACCTATGAATACTGGTAATCGTAGTTTTGCTATGATTGGCTGACGAAGTTTATTAACCGCTCTAACCGGAGGACTTCAGCCATGTATGGTTATACTCAAAGGGGTACATCTAAGGCCAAGATTTGTTATTGGTCATTTCTTTGGCATGATAGGTATTATGATCCCATTGTTGTTTTATCCAAGTATTTGATTTTTTTCGTAGCCCATTGCAAGCATCATTTGTAGACCCTTGCTTCTGTCATCCATTGGTAATTAAGGTGGTGGTCTTTCATTTTGATAAAGCATATGTGATGGATCTTCTTCAATAACCTCCTAGCCAAGGTCTCCCCAGCTTGTGAATTTAGGATAGTCTTCAGGAGACGTTTGTGATGTGGAAGCTTGATTTTCTTGTGGATGTCCCCATGATCTAGGAGATTGTGGTAACTCTCCTACCACAAAAGCATTATTAGGAAGCTTGTAGTTTCCACAACCATCATCCTCGATGATGAGCTTAATGTCAAAAATGGTGGGAATGGTGGGAGTGGCAGGTGTCTTTGTCACAGAAGTGGATGCAAGAGTGGCAAGGTTGATGTATGGTGTGGATGGGCCCTCATCATTTTTTGGTACTTGGGGGATTTTGTAGTACTTTGCTTCAAGATTTTTGCAGTACAAGAAGATTTTGGGATCTCCATGGATGGTAACTTCTTGTCTGTTATGTATAAATTTCACACATTGGTGGAAAGTTGATGCTACTGCTTTCATCGCATGGATCCATGGACATCCTAGGAGGATGTTATATGGAAAGTTAAGGTCTAAGACTTGAAAAGTGGTTTCCATGAGATTCGTCCCTACTTGAATAGGGAGTTTGATCGTTCCTTGAGACACTCTTTCTTGATCATCGTATGCTCTTATTGTGATACCTTTCCCTTTGTCGATAGAATCTTCTGATATTTTCAACTGCTTGATGAGGCTGAGAGAACAGATATTCAAACCCGCACCTCCATCCACTAAGACCCTTTTGAATTTTCTCTTATGTACTATGATTTCTAAGTGAAGTGCATGATTGTGAGATGGTTGAGTGGGAAAATCCTAGTCAGAGAATGTGAGAAGATTAGGTGTAATAATATTTCCGACCATAGCTTGGAATTGCTCTGCATCGAGATCTATGAGGACAGTGGATGAGGCCAATGCTTCTTCAAGGATTTTCCTATTGACAGATGAGATTTTTAGCAACTCCATGATGGAGATTTGCACTAGAGTTCTCTTGAGTTGATCTAGGACATTATAGCCATTAGGAACAGATCTAGATGTGGGGACTCTGTTTGGCTGGGATGATCCTATGATGGTTACTTTTCCGCCTCTTGTGGTGAGTCCACAATCTTCAGCATAGGCACCCTTGATAGCAATGACCATTCAATTTTCATCTAGGGAGGTGATGATTGTTTCATACACATGATTCACATTTGAGTGGGTTTCTTTCCCCTTGTCTTTGTTATTGTTATTCCCTTTGTTGCCATGATTTGGCATCGGATTCGTATATATCTTAAGATCCCGATTTCCTGTAGGTTGTTCCATGTTTATGATTCTTTTATTGATAAGATCTTGGATGATTTTTTTGAGTCTCATGCAACTATTTGTGGTAGGGACTTTTATTTTATGGAACTCGTAGAGTTGATTCTCATTATACCAAAGAATTTTCACATTCGGTTCTTGGTAATTTTCAAATGTAGGAGCTTGGATGAGTTTTTCGTTAATTAGCTTTTTCATGATGTCTTCAAGTGGTTCCCCCAAAGTGGTGTATTTTTCCTTGGGATAACTCTTGCGTTGGGGTGGTCCTCTTTTCTCATTGAGATTATTGATTGTTAGATGATTTTTTTGGTGTTGTGTTTGGATTTGTGGTGCGCGTATATTTTGGCGAGGATCACAATGACCACCTTGGAATTAACAATACCATCATTAGTAATACTTTTGTCCCTTGCCCATGTGTGAGGTTTATCATTGTAATTGGATGATGGGCAGTTTTTTTGTTGTTCGAGGTATGATGTTGATTCCATGAGTTGAGTCATAAGGGCTCTTTTGATGTTGAGAGCCTTGGGGATCAACTGATCATATGTGGTGATGCCCTGAACCTTGAGATGAAATTCCAAGCGGCCGTCAAGGTTGGCGATGATGGTGCAAACCTATTGTTCTTCTGGCATGGTCCATTTTCTCCAATTGGCCTTGGATTTCCATCATTGTAGGAATGAAGTGAAAGATTCACCCTTTCCTTATTTCAGAGCTAAGAGTTCTTCTAGACTAACATCCATTGCAATGTTACATGCGTAGTTCTTAAGGAATGTGTCTATAATTTCTTGAAATGTTCTAATGCCCGAAGGTAGGCAAGAAAACCATTCCATAGCATGGCCTTCCAAACTCCTAGGGAATAGTCACATTAGATAAGTATCATCGTATGTGACTTCCATGCAATGAACCTGGAATTCCCTTATGTGATCTTCAGTGTTTCCCGTCCCTCGATATTTTTCAAATTTGGGGATTTCAAATCCCTTGGGGAATGGTTTCGTCACTACACTCCTATCAAATGGATACGAACACAAGTTACTTGGTGTCTTCGTTGTTTGCCCTGATTGAAGATCGAGCACTTGTTGTGAGAGCAACTTGATTTGTGTCATCATATCATTTTGTGGATCAGAGGGTGGGATGAAAGTTTTTTGGGGTGTTTCAATTGTGGGTTGGATGGGTGGGTTGGTCGGTGTGTTGTTTGATGGTATCTATATGTTTTGTTGAGCTAGGTAGGCTTCCACCTACTTTTCTATGAACAAAGCCTATTTTTGATCTTGTTGTTGCTATGCTAAGATTTGTGCTTGTTGTTGCACTTGTTTCTATTCCAACAACGCTTGTTGTTGTGCTTGTTGTCATTCCAACAATGCTTGTTGTTCCAACAACGCTTGTTGTTCCAACAACGCTTGTTGTTGGGCTTCCAATTCGGTTGCTTCTTTTTGTTCTTGATATTGCTTTATTGCTTGTTGATATGCTTTCCATTGCACTGCTTGTCTTTGTGCAAGAAGTTGTGATTGATATTGGACTTGTTGTGCCTGATATGGAGCTTGCACTTGTGTTGCTTGTGCTTGAGCGACCTTTTGTGCTTGCAATGCTTGTGTGGCTTGTGAAGCTTGAGTGGCTTGTTGTTGTTGTTGTTGTTGCAATAAAGCTTGGGCTTGTTGCACTTGTAAGGTGGGTTGGGCTGCTTGGGAGGCTTGTGTAGCTTGAGCAGCTTGTTGAGCAGCTAGGTATACAGATTTTTGTTTTTGCACTTGTTAAAATCCCCTTTGAAAAGGAACTTTCAATTCCGCGTTGTATTGATTTGATGTGGTGGAATTTGGTGGTGGTGGGGTGGTGGGGAATTCGAATTGGCATTTGTGGTAGTGGTAAGTGGTGATGTTGTGTTGATTATTTGATTGGTGGATGGTGGTGTTGATGTGGTGGTTTGAGTGGTAAGTGGTGCTATTGATGTGATTGGTTCTTGAGATATTATGCTTTGTGATGTTAGGGGATTGTTTGATGATGTCGTGATTGCTTGTGCATTTGTCATCTATTGTTGTGATGTCGACAACAAATTTTGAGCATTTGACATAATGCTTTGGTTGATATTTGGGATGTTGTTTTGATTGATACTTGGTAAAGGGGAAAGTCCTAAGCTAAGGAGTGGTGTGGATGATGATGGAAAAAGCGGAAGTGGTGGAAACATAAAGGGTTTGTGTCCTTGCAAAAATGTTGTGTTGTCGAAAATGCCCCCTGGTCCGAACATGTCTCCTTCCTCTTGCGAATTTGTGAGGAGAGTGGTTTGAGGTGTTGCACGGAAAATTTTTGATGATGGATCATGATGGAAAGTGAGAGGAACAATGTTGTGTAATGGGTTGTGGAGTATTTTTTGTTCGAAGATGGTGTTTGTATCCAAACTTTGATTATTAACAAGGGGGTGTGTTTGAATAGCATTAAGAAATGCATTTCCCTTATTAACATTGGGTTGGGTTGGAGTAAAAGATGTTGTGATTTACAGAACATTTTGGGTGATATTTTGGGGTGGGGGTGTAGATGAGAAGGGGATGGTGGATGAGATGGATTTAAAAGATGTCTCCACTATGGTACTCACATCAAAATTTGAAGGTAATTTGGCTCCCTTCTTTGCTAATTCAAGCATGTATAGCGAAGGCTTAAGCCTCATCATGATGTTGATGATTTTGTGGTTTTCTGGATTTTGGAGCATCTCAGTCATTTCTTTGTGAGACATCCCAAAGGTGAGGTCTTCTCCTTGGGCTTCTTCTTGGGCTTCTTCTTGTGGGTTTTGCGATGATGTTAGAAGGTCAATTGTGAGATTTCCAGACCCAATGGGATTCATTTCAGGAGTATTTTGACTTAAATCACTTGAAGCGGGTGTTTCTTTGTTGGCTTACATGCTCTTCTTGTATTGAGATCTGGTTTGAACCCTAAAACAAGGATCAATTTTTAAGAATGGGAGATGAATCTCTTGCTTCTTTGGATTGAACTTTATTTTATGTCTTAAAGCAAAAAATTTTAGGATATTTTGAGGATTGAAAGGTGATATGATGATGATGTAAAAGATGAATGATGTGGATGTTATGGTCCTTTAGTAAGTCTTGAAGGAGATACTAGGCTTTTAGGACTTTTAGATATGTTTCAGATTTTGATTTTGATTTTACCTTGGGATTTGTCCTTGATTGATTTTGAGTTTGATTTGAATTTTGAACAAATAGACCCTAAGATGTTTGGATGATTATCTAAGGGATAGATTTGATCAAAGGATGATAATTTGAATATGTGTGGGGAGAAGGATGCATCTACCCACACCTATCCAAACAAGATGATAGTTTCACTAAGCATATGACGAAGGATTCATCTACATATACTAAGCTAAACGAGATGATTTTGATAACTTTTGACTAAGAATATGCAAAAGGATACATCTACACATACCTAGCCAAAGGTGCTTTTGATAATGTTTTCAAGGATTTAGTCTCAAGGATTTTGATGATTTTTATTTTTCCAAAAAATCATAGTATTAAGGATTATTTCAAGATTTTCCAAAAGGTGATTGTGAGATGATGTTTGTTTTGATGTTTTGAAGGATGAATGAAAAATATTTTGATTTTCTTTGATCCTAAGGTGAACCTAAAAAAAGACACTTTGTTTTCCTAGACATAGGTATTGAAGAACAATCTTTTCTCTAAACAAGATGTTCAAACTCTCTGAAAATATTTGGGTTTTGACAGTAATAGAATGAATACAAACTGGGATTGTTCCTTGAATCCTTTTTGTAAAAGTTGAAAAATAGTCTTTGTTTGAATTCGTATAGTATAGAGAGACATTCTTGATGGGCTTTCAGACTAAGGGCTTTCACCTTTGGTTTCTTGATCTTGACTTTGCGTGAAATCATTGGAGACACATGTGTGGGGTTCAATTGTTTTTAATCTTTACTTAATGGATTCTGTTTACCACAAACACACTCTTGATTAGCTTTCAAACTGAATGTCCAATGTCTCAACTTCGTCTCATTTCATAAGGTATATTATGTGAAACTTTGATGAATTTAAGGCAAGGTTTACCTATTATTTAACTTTAGTGGGAAAATTGATATGTAAATTCAAGTGCTTAGAAACCTCTAAGGATGTAATCCCAAGGGCAAGGAATAACATGAGAATTTGGTCAATGGTATTTGCCTCCTAAAGGGTTTGAAATTTGGATGATATTAAGTGTTTGTTTCCAAGATGTTTTCGATCAAAGCACTGTGTTTTCAAACCAAGAACAAGTACAAACCCTATGGATGTGTAAGGCAATATTTGTTGAATCCTCACTTGGACAAGTCTAGCCATGCTTATCTTTAGCGAATGGTTAGATTCTTGACCCCACTGGCTCCCCTCGATGGCACTCACTTATACAAGGCAACCAAGCATCAACACCCATGAAACTCCCATGGCATGTTTTCCATTTCTACTAAAAGACTATAAAAGTGTGGGGCGGCTTCAGAACGACCGCTCTTGCACCAACAAATAGATTAAGGATTTTGGAAAATTCTAGCACATGGGTTTTAGTAAGGACTTTTTGTTCATGGAGATTGACCCATACGGTAAGAGTCCCCTTTCAAATCCATCTTGTCGGAATCAACTGTGTGATATTGGTGTTTACTCCAATATCCACATATATATCCCAGTTGGAAATACTCTTGGCTTTAGAGTGTTACCAATTGAGTCATTGCCTTGGGTGAGTACTTTTTCCCCAAGGCAAGCCCTCTAGGATAAACAAAAGCGAGTAAAGAAAAAATCCGTAACTCGATCAATCTTTGATCGCAACAAAGAAAGAGAATATACACGATAATGCCCCCACTCACACTCGCACAAGATATTGTTCAATTTTAAACCCAAATCAAAGTGTGGAGGTGATTGCTTTATCTCACCCTAAAGTCATGAAAAAGGCCTTTTGATTCTCAAGATCACTATAAAGCGTGAGAGAAGCACATATGTCCTTTTTCAATGCCTTTAGTTTAAGTAAGCCTTCCTAAAAAACAATGTTTGCGCTTGTTCTTTTTAAATCCACAAAGCAAAATGTGAGTTCTTTTTAAGCACCAAAAGAAAAATGAGAAACACTTTGTTCAATTGTTAATCCAAGAAACAAAATCTAGTAAGTTGTGATCCGAAAGTTCGTTTTAGCCTTTGCAAGAATTGGAAAGATTCTTTTTAAACCCAAACAAAGTTAGTGTTCTAAGAAAGAAAAGACAACAATTTCTTGAAGAAGTGTTAAACAAACACTTAAAGCGTTTAAAAACACTTTGATCTTTCAAAATGTTTCTCCTCCTTTTGTTTTCCTTTTTTCATTGTTGTCTTCTCTGTCCTCCTTGTCCTTCATTATCCTTTGTTAGCCTTCTTTGTTTTCCTTGTACCTATTTTAAAAAGAAAAGACAGTCATGTGATAATTAGAACATCAAATTTATTTTGATCATTAACTCCAAACAATAACATGATCCAAATTTGTAAGATAGAAAGAGGCTTTCATAAGTGAATCATGCTTTCCTTAGACTTTAAAACAAATATAAACTAGAGGGTTTTCTAATAAAGATAAAAAAAATTCTCTTGTTGATAACTTAATCCCAATAAACTAAGATTTTGTATGAAAGGTGTATTTAAAGATAAAGACTATCAAATTTGTTAGACCCCCTCCAAAATAAAGATAAGAAACAATCTTTGTCGGCATCAAAATCTTGATAGACACTCATCCCCATCCGTGATTACATTCAATCCTAATTTATGACTAAGGATTCATTTATCATATAGAGAAATTTATGTTTAAATATTCTCTAAAAGATATTTGAGTTCATGAAAATATTAGGGGGATCTTATTCAAAAGTCTCCACTTCAACAAATCTTTTTCCAACCATAGCTCAAGTGTTCATTCGAAAAAATACATAACATCAATGAATGAAAATAAAGTTATTTTCCATAGCGCAAATACAAAGAGAAAGAATTTAAGTTGGGCACCTCTCTCAAGAGATAAGAGATCTGATCTTTATTTCATTCTGTCAACTAGCCTGCACACCCATACATGGCCAATAACTTTTCAGCAGACATAATGCTCGAAAGATGTCTTATGGAGGAAGGCTAAGTAAATGTGTTTAACAGGTGTAAGGTCAATCAACCATAAATGTTTAGGAAAATACTTTTAATCTAGTGCCTTCATGACATAAAAGACAAAGTTTTTGAACCTACACAATCAACAGCTTTAGATCCACACTTAATCACTCAAGGTAACTTTCAAATTGATGGAATTTGCAGGGGAATGATTTAAATTGAATGACTTGTGCTAGTCTCCTTCCTATGCGTAGACTTGGGATAGACCCTCATAATGTTCGACCAAAATTTGTATCTAATAACTAGCATCAGTCAACACTCCCACAAGTATATATGAGAAAATCTATATGTAGAACCTAGATCTTAAAGAGATAAATGAACAGATACAAGTACCAGATGCAGCAGTTGTAAGAATTTATATAGCGCAGGAGAAAAGGGTAGCTAAGTCAAAGTTAAGAAAGATCCGCAAAATACTCCCTAACCCGTGCTATCTCAAACATAACCATTAACAATAGAACACGTCACAGAAGAACAGAAAAATCAAAACTCAGCCATATCTTCATTCATTTCCAAGCTTATGTTGGTATTCTCGACTTTGAGGAACTACGAGTGGAAAATAATCTACCATTAGTAGGAGCGGCGGTTAAGGAATAGATTATATAGATTTTCCAGCATGCATATCTTAGACACATGTGACCGCATGAAATTGGCTACAGACTGGCATCGACATATGATACATTCAGGAGATATATAATAAACAACAACGAATGAATTTATACATACATCCATTAAATATCAGTTTGTTTCCACTCATTTACAAGTTATCCTAACTGTAGGACTACAAACACTCTCTTCCACAAGAATTTCAGTTTGAGAACTCTTAGTTTCAGATTAAAAGAACAAGATCATGAACACATGACTAAGGAAATATACCCATGCAGCAAACACCCTTAAATAGAAGTTTAGTGCCATTTAAGGAATAGATTGTTGACATCCAATACAAACCCGAATATCAACACCATGTGTTCCATTTTTATATAATGTTCAGCAGAAAAAATTGGATAAGACTACAATACAAGGAAACCCATATTTCTAATTAGATTCCTCTCCGCTCGGCTATCTAGCTAAGAGAGGAGAATCAACAGTTCAGGTCAAATAAAAATGCTTAAATTTAGTAAACAAGCAATTATCAAATCTATAGTTTTCAAAAGATTAATAGAAAATGTCCTATAAACATCTGGTGGAAAATGGTAAGACAGGAGTTCAATCTATATCTTGAAAAATATTTGTGTCACAGCTTACTTCTAACGCCCATTATACTTTAAAACTGAACACCTCATATCACTATTTGAGATTCATAACTAGATGAGGAGAAGGAATGGCAGTTCCAGCTGATAAATAAAAATTTAGGACTCATATTTAAGATCGACTCATAAAGAATAAGAAAAAAAATATCTCATCATTCAAGGTTATCGGCTTCACTACTCTACAGTGCAATGTTTGATACCAAAGTTGACCTGATTACATAGTCTGATACAAAAGACACTACAAAATATTGGATACAAGATACAAAATAGACCAACAGGATCGACGACTTCTATTCTAGACAACATGCACGCTTAAAGACTTTGTATATTAACAATAGGAGCCAGGGCGGCAATAAAATCATATACTCAAAATCTGAAAAGGTGATAGTACAGGTGTCCCTAAATATTGTGATAGTATAGCCCTCCTTCTAGTGCCACAATGAAGTACCTAAAAATATGCAAATGAAATCATCTCAAACACTCATTAGTGAATTAGTTTAAACATGCAAATCTACAAATGCCTCTATGAAATAACATGTCTATGCTCAAGAAATGCCACAAACAACAAAAAAAGATCAAAAAGACATTACAAAAGCAAGACAATCACCTATTCCATATTGGATTGGTGTCAAATGTGCAAAAGACCCTTTCTCAATCCTTGCTCAAAAACTGAAATGATGCAATGCTACTATGATGGAGAGAAAAATTAGTTCTCAAACCAAGAGAGTAACTTTGCTTGTAGATGATTTTTGGAGAATGAGGCCCTCAATTTATAGAATATCTTGATGATAAAATGGCCAATGAGATGAAGTCACTTGTCAACTTGTGAGTGGTTGAGGAGTGAGTACATTTTGGCCAATGTGCCAAATATTTTAAAATTGTTGAGTGGGGGACATGTAAGAATTTAAAATTGTTGAGTGGGGGACATGTAAAACTTTCAAATTTAAAATTGTTGAGTGGGGGACATATAAGAATTTAAAATTCTGAAAATGTTGAGTTGGGGACATGTAAGAATTTAAAATTATGAAAATATTGAGTGGGGGACATGTAAGAATTTAAAATTCTGAAAATGTTGAGTGGGGAATATTCCTCAAAGATGCCATGTTGAAAGAAAATAAGGATTTTAATAAATCAATAAATTGATTTATTTGTGCAAGTGGGTGGTTAGGTTAGTTTAATTAAGATTAGATTAGCCAAATGGTGATTAGGATGTTTTGAGCCCTTTTGACTTGAATTTTTGATTTAATTAATTTAAATGAATAACCTTAGAAATGAAATTAATGTTGATGAATGGATGAAGGTGAACTAAGTTTATGTGATGAATGGACCTAATTAACTGCATGATGCAAATTTTGCATGTCTACAAAAGGATTATACAAAAGATAGGAACATGTCAAAATTAGAAAAATATGCATGTATATTAGCTAAAGAAACTACCCTATGAGATATCATGGAAATAGATTATCAAATGGTGGTTTGGTGGCAACAAATAGGTATCTTGCTATGTATGTCAAAACTTAAGTTAGCATATAGTAAATGAATACAAAAAAATGTGAGCATAAACCCTAGGTAAATATAAAATAAAAGGATCTAAATACAATATAGTAAACCTCAAAAATTTTAATTAAAATGAAGGTAGAAACTAGGTTGTGAAGGAATGTTAGATTCACTAGAAATGTGAGGAAAATAAAATCTTAACTTATCTCAATTATTTATGCCCATTAAATAGATGCAATCAATACACAAACAATTAAATTAATAGTGTTCAAACTTGATAATTAAATTGAAATAAATGTGGCAATTAAATAGGACAATGGGTGTTCTTAGCTCTATGATTGATTATGTCTAATTTTTTTGGTGTTCAATCCCAAGTTCTACAAGTTTCATCTCAATTACCATGAACCCAATATGTTGCACGTGATTGATTTGAGATTTATATGAATGAACTAATAGACTATATGCCTAAAAAGTCTTGGCATTAACTCTTTTGTGAAGGTGGTGCATAATGACACCATTGAGGAACTTGCTGACTCAATATGTGATCAAGTACTCCTTGGTCAAACCCCTTGGTGTACTTGATGAATTATAATGGGATATATCAAAGATAATATTTTCAAAAATGTAAATGATATATATGATGACAATTTCAATTTGACTCATTTATTGTCTTTTTAGACATGTGTTCTAACTATTCCTTTCTTATTTCCTTTTTAACATTATGTATAATTAGGTGCACAACAAATGTCTTTAAATACCTAACATAACATCATGTTGCATGAAACAAGTTTTTAGTTAATTCATGTTAGTGTGTTAGTTTTAACATAGGGAAAAATAGTTTTTCCCATAGGGTAGTTTTTCACCTGTTTGTTTTTTCATGCCTTTAAAAAGCTTGTATACTATGTAATTTACCATCTCATTTCAATATTTTCATCTATGGTGAAATAGCCTTGTGTTTCTTCTCTCATATGTGAAGATTTACTTGCAAGTTGTTCTCTTGGGAGATGGTTGACACCAACATGGTATCAGAGCCTTCAACCTGCACCTTCTTCTGCCATTGAGAGTTTTTCATCCAAATTTTTTTGAGATCATTATTCATGAAATACATTCAAAAGAATGTTCATTTTTGTCAATTCGATTTTTTCCTGTTGAATCTGCAAAAGGCATTTTTTGGAGGGCAACTTGGGAGGCCATGATTTATTTCTCTGTGCAAATGATTCATTGTTGAGGTGTTGTTATTCTCCAAAAGACATGATTTTCCTCTAGAATTTTGGGTGGCACTTTAAATCCACTGAAGACCTATGATTTTTTAAATTGATTTTCCTTTTGTAGGGTCCTAATTTCTCCTTTGTTGGTTGTTGTTTGCACATTTGGAGGTGGCAATTCAAAATGAAGGCCACAATTTTCTGAGTCGAGGCATTTTTTTTAATTTGAAATGGCTTTGTGGAGTTGGTTCACCTGCAATTTAAACCTTTGGTTTGTAGTGATCAAGAGGGCGCAAGGAAGAGAAAAGCACTAATGACCTCAAGTGGTTGACACCTACAAGCAACATTTTGATCCGTTTTCATGATTAATCATTTGGTGGGTGCTCAAAAAATTGATGTGAATGTCTGGTGTTTATTGGTGTGATTGAAAGTGGAAACGAGATCTCATTTTGGGATGGGCTCTTTGTTGGAGATCGGTAAATTGAATTTTCATTGAATTTCAACACCAACCATAACATTATTGTTGTGCAGTTTGGAGGCATCATTTTTCCCTACCTATTGTTGTAACAAATTTTTCAAACTTTAAATTTTATAAAGTTTGTAGTGAAATATTTCATTTTATAGTTTCCTTTTTTTGTTGGTAGTGAGTTTTGTGGCTATGTTTTTCCTCAAAGGGGATAAAGTATCCTGCATTCTCCAGGTAGGGAGTCATTTTGTGTTCATATACAGATCTTCACCTTTGATTATTTTGAGAAAGTCTCACAAGTTGTGAAGAGGTTAAATCTCGTGTGTGGTGATTGGTGCTTTGTATTTTGTTGTGCTCTCTAGGCTTGGTGTGTTGGTATGGAGATCAAATAATTGGCCCCACCAATTTTTGCACCAAATCAGGGTTTTTTTTTAGAATTTTTTATACTTTTGAAAGCACTATCTTTAAAATTTTAAAGAATTTAGTTATAATGGTTTGTTTGGAGAAAGGGAACTTTAGGAAATGGAGTGATTTTATTCTCACTCATCTTAGTGAGTAGAATCTATTGCCATATTTGAATAATGAAGTTCCTATTCCAAGTAAACCTTTTGGGTATATGGTTCGAAAAGGATATAGGGCTCAAGTCTTTAGAGTTATTTATGAGAATATAAATGATGATGACCTGTTGGATTCACTTGTTCATTTTGAGTGCCATTTATGCTCTTTGGACTTACATTCAAGAATCATGTGGAGATTGTAATACTCCGCCATCTCTCAATGATCCTCTTTCCAATACTAATGTGCCTTTTGATTCTTTAGAGAAGATAAACCATGTTTGCGATCCTTTGGAGGTTTTTGAGACTTCAAATGAGGTTAAAATTGCTTCAAAGGTTCTTGATTCTTTTTCAAAGATATTTGATCCACTTTCATTAACTACTTCCATCATTCTTGAGCAACATGATTATCATTGTCTTCTTTATTGGGATTCGTATTTGTCGGACATTGGTTCATTGTTTGTGGAATCTCACATTTCAGACTTGGAAGACACATTTGAAGGAGTAATTTTCCTATTTGATAATACTTGTGGTATAACTATTGCCAAATCATCTTTGTCTTTGGAGAATGTTCAAAATCAATTTCTAGCGGTACCTTGTTGATCACTTCCTATTGTGATTGGGCATGTTCCTAATTGGTTCATGGAAAATCATCTTCCAAGGTCTTAGTAACACATGAGCATATTTCAGAGACATTATCATCCTACATTTGGATTGCACTTGCTAATTCCTATATAGAATGGGAAGCATACCTGCATTTGTACTTGGTAAATTGTTTCTTCCAAAAGGGATACAAGTTGTTTGTTGACATTGGATTATGTTTTGTCTTCAAGCACTTAACCTTTTATAGCTGATTACACATTGTGGGGGGCTATATAGTCTCTCTCTTTCCCTCTTATGGGAGGTTGGGGTTATTGATTGTATATACATGATCTATGTAGTCCTTGGGGGGTGTTATTGAGTCATCCATCCATGCATCTTGTTTTTCTTTTCTCTCTTTTGGAGAGGGTTTTTTTCCCATAGGATTTTTCTCCTTTTCTTCGGTTGTGAGAGATATATTTTTTCTTGAATTTGCAGTTGTAAATGGGTACCTAACATGGTTGTGTAGCTAGAACCCATATTGCATCATCATTTTACATAATAATTCTCCCTAAGTTTTTCACTTAAACAAGGGTGTTAGTGAGTTAATTTTAACATAGGGATAATTATTTTTTCCTGTAGAGTAGTTTTTCACCCATCTATTTTTTTCATACCTTTAAAAAACTTGTATACTATGTAATTTACCATCTCATCTCAATATTTTCATCTCTAGTGAAATAGCCTTTTGTTACTTCTCTCATTTATGAAGATTTATTTGCAAGTTGTGCTCCTGGGAGGTGGTTGACACCAACAATTCATAATAGCTAGTAATATGGGCAAGAAAAATTGAATTTGAGATTTTAAGATTCATGTATGATTTTTGCACTCTTTGGAATTGACCTCAATCAATTTTGTAGTATTCAAAACTAATCTATAGGGATAAAGTGGTTACTTCGAGATAATATGAAAATTGATTTCAATTGATGTGAAATAGCGATGAATACATAGTCAAATGTTTAGGAATTAATGTAAATAAGGATTAACTAAAGATAGATAGGAATCCATTCATAAGCCAAATTTAATAGAAAAAATATGCTACTTGTCAATATCTTATTGTATTAAGACATTCCCTTCAAGATAGACACAAAACAAAATAAAAAATAACTTAAATATGCTAATTTCATGAGCCAACCATAAACATCACATTTTACAAATTAAGCATTCAATTTTATATTTTGAAAAATAGTGGAAAAATAAAATGATGCAAAGTAAAATATGGAAAGAGTTTCACCAATTTTTGAATGATGAAAATTAGTGTAAAACATGGTTAGAAAATGAGCATTTTGCGATTAATACGACCTACAACTAATTATATGCTAACCATTATAACATTTTTTTAATATGGATTACAACTAATTAAAACATGATGCTAAATATCTCTCAACATTTTTAATTTGAACTGCTGATTGAGAGGCCTGTTTTTATTTCTTGTTTTGACTAGGTTTGATCTGTTTTATATTGATGTATGGGTTATGACCCTAAACCCTATTTTTTAATCAAAAACACGGCGCTAAATATCTCTCAATTGTTTCAGTGAATGTGGAGAATGACAACACCAAATACACGACTTGGACTAGAATGGCGATTATGTTCCCTAAACATGGTCATGGTCATTGTAAAAAATTACATGAGGAAGAAGACGAAAATTACATTTATGAGAATCAACTATTGACTGATGGAAAGAAGATATATTTGTTTTAGACAAGTGAGTAAAAGGTCATGTTGGGCAGGAAATTTTGAATGTTGCGACTTCATCACCTCTCATATTGGACCATGTGAAATTACCAAAGTCTTGGAACTGGCCACTAGTAAATAAACATCGGCCATGCAAAGGCAGGTGAAACAGCAACAACACAAACTATTCCAAGACCTTTGATTACTCTCAATTATCTTCCTATGAGTCCCGTGGGCCACCATCATTATTTTTGTTAGTTTTGAACGAAACTGTTTTACTGCAACATGGGAAAATTCTTTTACTTTCAAAGTCTTGGATATTGAAAATGGTGGGTATGTTTGTGCTTTGCATATACAATCGGTTGAAGTCAATACACTAGTTCTTTATGTGTGGGGGATGCTCCAACTATAAACAACGGATGCATTGGATTTTAAGCTCTTCTTAATGTTAGTGTCTTAGAGATGTAACTTTGCCATATGAGTTCCATAAAAGAAATTGTACTTATTATATAGTGATGATGAAAATGTTATACTTTCACTATTAATCTTTTATTTTGAGTTTACTATTATCTTTTATTCAATGATGTATACAACAATTCTTTCTTGTATTTATTTTTACTAAGAGTTAGAGAAATAATCTAAACTATACCTATTCCTATTTGTATTCATTTTCAAGAATTAGTTTGGATCTTCAATTTTATGTATTTCTTATTGGAAGGGCTTGTTTATTGGGTAAGTTCTAGTTTCATGTATTAGTAATGAATCTTTTACTAAGAGTTAATAAATAATCTAATTATACATATTCTCTTATTCATTTTCAAGAATTAGTCATGATCTTCAATTTTATACATTTCTTATTGGAAGGGCTTGTCTATTGGGTAAGTTATAATTTCATGTGTTCTTGAAACAACGGGAAATAGGGGGGGCACCTTTAAGGAGATAGGGTTCCTATTTCGCACTCAAGTTTCACTCAAGGAAACCCTAGAGATCTCAATCCAAGGATGTAAAGGGAAAGATATTTGAAATAAGGATGTCCTAGGGTCTGATTAATGACTAAAGAGGGGTTCACCACCAAGCTAGGGCTTGGAAAGTTTAATGAAATGCAAGACCTAATGCTAAAACCTAATACAATGCAAAACTTCACTAGTTATATGACCTAGAAAAGTATGTAAATCAAAACACAAAGTTGAGAAATCAGAAGTGTGCACCTAGAAGTCTGTAGAGGCCTTGATGAAGACTTGAAATGCTGAAAATACTAAAATTCATGTATGTTGGGACTCATACGCCAGTCTAGGTGATTTAGTCCCAGATTAGGGGTTCTAGGCAGGAATAAAAATCTAGCAAAGATATGTTTGAAACTCCTAAAAATTGCAAATTTCACTATACTGGGACTCATACGCCAGAAGTGGCATATCAATCCAATTAGGCTTTTTTAGAAATTCAAAGTGTGAATCTGCTCTCCAATCTCTGCTCAATCTTCTCCACCTAAATTTTGGGTCTTAATCTCTGATTTGCAACCTATATATGTCTTTTTGTGATCTCCAAAGCAAGGTTACAACTTTGACAACTTTGAACACTTGGCAACTTTTCTCCAATCTTTCTCTTTAATATGTCTTCAACTTAGATCTGCAAATCACACACTAAAGAGGGGAAAATGTTGTTTTGTTAGTGGAAAAGAGTTTTCCTTGGTCAAACCATGTTTTGGTAATCAAACCTTGTAATGAAATTAAATGAGATAAAGGAATGATGAATGAACAAAATTTAATGTTGCAACTCACCAAACCCTAGCAATAAAGTGTTGCAAACATGTATGAAGTGGCTCCAATGGATGTAGATCTTGACTCTTGTTTGAATGTGATGGATCTTGAATTGAATGCTAGCTTGAATCATGAAACCCTATATAACAATTGTTTTCTCAAAAAAAAACATGATGCATGATGACTTTGGAATGATGATTGATGCTTGAATAATGCTCCAAAACACTTGATAATCATCCCTTGAATGCTCTTGAATGCTCTTGTAAACACTTGAATTCTCTTGTGAACTCAATTTTTCTATAAGGATGATTATTCAACTTGCTAGGTCAATTGATTGCTTGTTAGGTGAAAAATGAGTGAAATAACCTTGTATTTATACTTTTTTATGCCAAATTTCCTAAAATTACAACATTGCAAGCCGACATCAAATCTAGGAGGATAAAATCTCGCCAAGAATTTGAATTAAATTTTATTTTGGACCACATGGGACTCATATGCCATAAATGGCATATGAGTCCCATTAGGCATTAATTATAGGACACATTTTCAAAATTACTTAGATTCATGTGAAATCAGGATTGGGGCCCCAAAACCTAGATGGGACCCATATTCCCAAGGTTGTGTATAAGTCCTAGATCACTAAATCTAGGCCACACAACCTAAAAGACATCAATTATGATTGGATGTTGATTTATGTCAGGATTATCCTTGAAAAGATGCATTAATTAAGGCTTGTGGATGCAAAATAAAGCCAAATAAGGCATAAAGAAGCCCAATTAATAATGAAAACCCTAGATTAGTGTGAAATTTTGGTATAGCACTTTACAACACCTTAAAATAAGTTAAATTAATATAATTTAGCTCACAAGGGCCCAAGACCTAATGTGAATGTGTCAAACACATTACAACACTAAATCAAGGCAACATTATGCTTAATTTAACAAGGAGAGCCCAAACAAGCAAGGAAAAGTAAATGGATACTTTTTCCATTGCCACAGTTCTTAATGATATTTTTATTAAGAGTTGATAAATAATATAAACTATACCTATTCTTACTTGTATTCATTTTCAAAATTAGTCTCAATCCTCTATTTTAAGCATTTCTTATTGGAAGGGCTTGTCCATTGGGAAAGTTCTAATTTTAATTTTAGACAAAATAAATTTTGCAAAAAGATAGAATGTGTCTTAATACATTTGTATGTTAGTTATTAAAAAATTTAACTAGCAAGCAAAAGGTTACTATTTTGAATCTTGTCTTTAGCATTTTGTATAATTGTTAAAATAAGATATTGATTATTTATATAACACCTTTAGTATAGACTAGTTTAGAGGAATGAGGAAAGCCACCCTAATTAATGAAGGGGAAATTTGTCTAAGGGGAGGAAGGTTTTCTTATTTCTATACCTGAGAGTGGCTAGTCCATTTAATTGGAGAGGTAGGGTAGCTTTTCTTTGAGGATTGATTGTATGTGATCGGGTTGCTCATTAAGAGTGTGCATAATAGGTTAGAGTGGATCTAGTTGGTCCTAGTAGTACTTTTTCAATTTTTGGCTCTCAACCCATTCAATTCCTTTGAAAATTTTCAAAAGGTCATATTTTCTAGAGTTTTAAAACTTTGAAATATGTTTGCATCAAAACCCTAAATCCTTGTCGAATTCTTTGAACTTTATTTATTTGTGTTCATTGATTGTTTACTTCAATTTCCTAATCACTTAAGCATTTATGTTGATGTTTAAATGCAACTTTAGTCGTATTTCTTCCAGCTTCTCCTTTACATCATTTGATAAATTAAATATTAGCTATGAGGCCATTTAATTTATACGTATCTAGAGGCATGAGCTTATGATTGAAGAGTCATCATTTAAAGATTTGTTGAGGCTGACCTCACTCTCATTTGTTTACAAGGTGCAAAAGATATTAATTCTTTGGTGGTCGACCTTTTCTCTTCGCACATTATTTTAGGAAGAGGTTCTTTCATGTTGGCCGACTTGATGGTGAAAATTCATGTCCTCCTTCTTGTCTCTTGTATATATACTCATTCATTTGTTCATTTTTTATCATCCAATACACATTGTTCTTCCACTAGTCTAAGGTGCGAATAAGAAAGGAGCAAAGAAAATTAGTAAATCTGTTATGAAAAGTCTAAAGATCATCAAGTCAAGTTCGATATATTTTCTGTATATGCAAGTTCATCCAAGAGCAGACCGAGTTTGAGTAAAGTGCAAAATGAGATCTGAGTATAAGGCAGAGATATCCTAATGGTTTATATCATTCAGTCATGTACTTACATTAGTTTGTGATGCTACTTATTGGCCTCCATTTGTAAAGGAGTTTCTCATTTGTGAATCAATAATATATAAGAGATATTATTGGCTGGGTTTTTCTCCCTCAAGAGGAGGGTTTTCCCAGGGTATCTACTATGTCTTGTGTGAATTTTAAATTAATTTATGTGCACTGCAAATCTGATCATTAAATTCAACAATTTACTCTTTTCCTTTTTTTCCATTTCCCAACCAACCCCCTTTTATCACCTACCATTTCTACATCCTAACATGCTTTAAAACATCTTTAATGCACATGCTTAAATTCATGGCTTAAGCACTATTGATATTTGTGACCCTCACTCAAGACACTTGTCACTTTCTCATTTCAATGCTAACCCCTTTCGCCCCATAATTTATAATTCCCAATGCATATGTAAATTGTGTTAAGCAATATAGGTGAGGAAATGGATGTTCTTAAACTTCTAGTTAGAGCATACCAATTATTTGCACCACATTCTCAAATTATCAATGCATAGGTAAAATGTACTATTTTTGTGTCTTTTAAAAGTCAACACTTGTCAAGTTCTTACTAATGTTCTTTGTGGTTCATTTACAAACCAAGTATTCTCTCTTCAACACATTGATACTCTAGCAACTAAAAGGCAAAGGGACATGCATCCATTTCTCACTTCAGTGTGTAGTTTTAATGCATCACATCTTTGCCAAAATCTTTTCAGCATACTTATGTGGTGAACCTTATGAATGGGTTAACCATTCATTACACCAAGATGCTTCAAGATCAATGGTGAAGATTCAAAATTAGAAATCACTACTTGTAAACAACTAGTTTCTTCCACGTGAACCATTACTAAAAAAATCAAGGCACAATTACCTTTGTTTTAAAGTAATTGATTTATGTTTTTTTATGTAATTGTAATCAAATCATTTCTAAATCAATAGGAATGAAATTTTGACATCTCAAATATATTTGTTCTTATGAAGGCTAAGATTTTTAAGCAAATTAATGGGTAAGACACTATGTTTCTATCTAAGAAATTCTATTTTTTTAAAGAATTGATTGTGGTTGTTGTAAAGATTCTTTAGAAAGGTCTCTATTTTTTTATTTCAATAATTTTAAGGAATTAAAATCCTAGGTTAATTGAGGTTGTTTCTAGAAAACCCTACTCGTTTGAGAAACTCAAAAATGAGTAAGTCCAATATTGAGTCAAGGGGGTTATTTTGCATATAGTAAAAAGGTAAAAAAGTGCATTGCTTTGTTTAAAAAAGATATTGAGATCTTCATTTCTAGATTTCACACATTAGGATCAATAAATTTGTACACTTTAAATCTCATAATTGCATTTGGAATCTCATTTTGTTGCTTGAAATTTTAAAAAATTGCTTGCATGCTTGTATTTTGCATTGCACAATTACAAATTAGTCAAATTTTGGAAATGTATTGATTGACGGACCTGCATTGTCATAGAATAGAACCCTTAAATAATAAAAAAAAACATTAAAACTTTGAAACATGTAAAATAGTTTTCTATTCTAGGGCATCCATGTGCCCTTGACTAGGCCATTTTTGCTCAATTTTTTATGACAAAACCCTCTCAGGATCTTCTGTCTAGATCTACTTTCAGCTTTGTATCCACTATATTATAATAATCTAAACTCTATTGCATACATCTCACTGTTATAATGGTTGAATTTGTTGTTAAAATATTGTCTTCTTTGAATTATTTTGTGGATGTTTCATGTTGTGTGTTTGTAAATGACCCTGCCTCAGATGATGAGGTTCATATTCATTCATCTCCCAATGTATCTATCCTTAATGAATATATCTTGAGGCAATATGAATCAATCAAGAATAAATTCATAAATAATAAATTTCTTAACCATGAAAATAATGTAGTCCTTTATCCTTGAACAATATGTCCTACTCATCCATATCAACAATCAGCAACACAAGTACCATACCTCCATTTGACATGTTTTTCACATCACATATGGAAAGTGATTTACAATTCATACCTCAACCTATGCACATGGAAGTACCCATTGATAACAACCACAGTGAGCTCATACCACTTAGTGATCCTCCATCCTCTAAAAACAAACCCACTTATACACCTATTAGCTTGGAATGATGTTATGGCTAAGGCTTTAAGATCCTAACAAAACAAGGATTTGATACAAATAATGAACATGATATCCAACCCTTTTGGAATAAATACCATATGAGGATAGAAAAGGCATAGGTTACCAAGGTCCTCCACCTTTATATCAAACATTTATTCCATCCTCCAAACCATGCAAAACTCATGGTCCTATTAGAAAAAAACTCGATACCTACTCCACATCCCTTGTTTGAGACTAAACATACTTTAATTACACTTTTATAATTGGGATTCATCACACTAACATCTATGCAAGAAAGAATAGACAATAGACAAAAGAATAAAAATACATCTTTTTGTACATATCATAGAGCATTCAGACACACTACTAATGAATGTTGTATCTTGAAGAACAAATTGAAAATTTTAGATCCTCATGATGATAAATTTAATTAAACCATATTCATTGTGCTCCTTGTCTTGTGGTAGTTGTAGTGTCACCTGATACTCATTACCATGTATGGAGGCATAATTTTAGTTTTATGGAATAATATTTTAGTTTGCAAGGAGCAAGATTTTATCAATAATTTTTGGCTCACCTTTGTCCCTACACTTGGGGGGAAGGTTAGTTAGCTTTTTGTTAGGTGAATTCCTTGCTACAAGAGATCCCTTTGTTATCTCCTTAAAATATTAGTGTAGAAAGTACACTAACATTTTAAGTGGGGCATATTACCCTACAAGGTGATCCCACAATACTAGTTTACAATTTTTGTCCAAACTTGACTTTGAAATATTTTTTTCTAACTAAATCTTCACTTACGGGAACCTATAGCAACTAAACCATGAATAATTTGAAAATGATTCAAACTAGTGATTTGTCACATTTTTTTTGTAGATTCTAAATATATTTTTTTCAAAAAAATTGGAATCAGATTGCACTTCTCTTTCCATCTCCTTCGAAAACTAGTTTTTTCCATGAAGGATAAAATTCCAATTCTTTCAAATTTATATTTCTAACTATGATATCTAGTGCTTACAATTGGTTATATAGTGTTTTATTGAATATTTTTTTCAAGTTAATCAAGTCTCAAAGTCAAACCAATTACAATTTAGATGTAGGCGGACTGTATAATGCATAACTTTTTTTGTATGTATCAAAATTAAAAAAAACAATTGTTGGATCAAGGACTTCAATATTTGGTGCACTCATATTTTTCAAAAAGAAAGATTGATAATTTGTTGTTTTTCCACATGTGAAAAACAAAGAGCTTTATTTTCACTGAAAAACCTATGTTTAATAAAACTAAAAAAACAAATACATAATAAAACCAAAACATATTAAAATTATATTCATTAGATAGCTTGTTCTGAGGACTACCATCATCCAATTGGGTCTATGAAGTCTCCATTTTCGTCCTTAACCTGAACTTCAAAGTGAAAAATTTTGGACTTTTTTGGTGTCAAAGGATGATAATGTGGGAAAATGGGGGTTTGGGTGAACCAGGGGGTGTTCGAGTGAACCCTTAGGGGTTCGCTCGAACCAAGGTTCATTCAAACCCTGTTTCACTCGAACCCCCTTTCAAAAATTGTTTTCATTGTATTTTTTGGTGGAAATGGTGGGACCTTGCATTTAATTGGTTTGCTCAAACCAAGGTTCATTTGACCCCTTTTTTGGTTTGCTCGAACCAAAGGGTTCCTTCAAACCCCAAAAAACAATTTTTTTTGCATGGGGTGATTTTTTTTAACTTTTCCTTCCTCACGCGAGTTGTAAACCACTTTTGTGGGTTTACCCCACATTATACAATTATTGTGTAAGAAATGGTACCTTTTTAGTGATGATATCATACATCTCCTAGACAGTGTGATCTCATGAATGCTCACAAAAACATGGCCTCCTCAATATGCGTTAGTGTCTCCTTTGTGGTATTAGGCATGATATCCCCTAAAAGGGTAACTTTTCATGGCATGTGTTATGTTATCTTTTTTGGTAGTACTATGATTAGTATTCCCTAAAGTGTGATCCTTCATTCCATGATTTATCCTCTCTTAGTGGTGGTGTCATATGTGATACTCCCTAAGGTGTGACCTCCCATTTGTTGAGTATTGTCGCTTGATATTTGTAATGCAACATTATTGGTGGTATCGCCCAGAACACCCTTTGAGGCATGGATTTGTGATATTCATCCCTTGTGACGTTAAACCTTGTGCAACCCTAAGGTTATTTTTGTTTGTCCCTTGTGATGTTAAATTTTGTACACCCCCTAAGGTGATTTTTGTTCATCCCAAATGATGTAAAAAAAATTTCACCCCTTGAGGTGATTTTTTATCCCTTATGATGTTAAGATTTATGCACTCCCTAAAGCATGATTTGTAAGATAGTCCATGGATTTGGCATAACACAAATTGCTAGTTCATGAACTTGAGAAACTTTTTAACATGGCAACATAGCATAACACAACTTGTTTTCTGGTCAAGCCATGTGTTTCATGAGATGCCTAGTATAATGCATCTTTCTAGCCTTGTGAAACCCATGTCATATTGCATGGGCACCTAACATAATACAACTTGCTAGCCAATAGATCCACATAGCTTGTGAGTGATTTATCATAACATAACCTACTAACTAGTCCTCATGAGAGAATTCTCTTGTATAACATCACATTTGAGATATGATGTTTGTAATTTGAGACAAATTTAGTACTAAGGTCTCTTTGCCTTACCAACTTGAATCCTTTTAGTACTAGCCTTGTGTTTTTGTTTTGTTGTTTTTCATTTGCATTATATTTTCTCTAACCTTGGGTTTTTAAGACTAAGGTCTCCTTTCCTTACCAACTATGATGTTGAAACAATGGAAATATGTGTTCCACCTTTTGGGAGGCGGAACACAAACTAGGTGTTTATAGACCTAGACCTATTTCTATCAAGTTTCATTCAAAGAAGCCTTAGATATCTCAATCCAATGAAGAAGGGGGGAAGAGATCTTGCAATAGGTATGTCTTATAGTATACTAAATAATTAAAGAGGGGTTCACCACCTAGATAGGGCTTGGAAAAATGTATGAAATGCAAGATCTAATGATTGAACTCAATGATGCATAAAACTTCACTAAATGAACTATAAATGCAAGTAAATCAGAACAACAAACTAGAAAAGTACAGAGGAGCACCTAGAAACTTGAGAGAGCTTGAATGGAGGTTTGGAATGTTGAATAACCTAAATTTTTTGCCTAATGGGACTCATTTGAACCATTCTTGGTGAATCAGTCCTATATCAGGGTTTTGCATAGAAACATGCTTCTAGAAAAAGTGTATCTGAAACTACAAAAATATCATAATTGACCTAAACTAAGACTCATTCTCCAATCTAGGTGAATGAGTCCAGTTAGGGTTTTCTGGAATTTCAAAGTTTGAGGACCTGCTCTTTAATGTCTACTCTTTTTGTTTGACTTTGTGTCTAGATCAGAAACTCTTATTCCAGGGTTCTAGGTGACCTTTTAGTGAATATTACAACCTTACAAATGAGGAGATAATTCCAACAAATTTCTCCAAGCTTGTTACCTAATCTTCAATTATCCTTCATGCTCCAAGACACCTAGATCTTGAATGATTCCTTGTAGATGATGTCTTGTAAATCTACAACTCAACATGAAATGGCCATGAAGGATGTAGATCTTGATCTTGGCAATAGGTCTAGAAAAATGCTTGATCTTAGATCTTCAATGCTACCACTAGTACACAAACAACAATATATGACTAAATAAACTACTAAAAATTGCATATAAATTACTAATTTTGGTCACGTGACCATTAGTAGTTTATTGCCGGTCATTTATAACGCGACCAAATTTATGACTAAACTATTTTAGTCATTTATTTAGTCATTAACTTAGTCATTGATTTGGTCATTAATTTGGTCATTGATTTAGTCATTAATTTAGTCATTAATTTAGTCATTGATTTAGTCGTTAATTTAGTCATTGATTTAGTCGTTAATTTAGTCATTGATTTAGTCATTGATTTAGTCATTAATTTAGTCATTGATTTCATCATTAATTTAGTCATTGATTGTTATTAACTGGTCATTTATTTAGTCATGGTAGTGATTTATTTAGTCATATATTTAGTCATTAATTTAGTCATATCTTTAATCATTAATTTAGTCATTTATTTAGTCAAGGTAGTCATTTATTTAGTCATATATTTAGTCATTAATTTAGTCATTACTTTAGTCATTTATTTAGTCATTATTTTAGTCATATATTTAGTTATTTAGTCATTTAGTCATATTTAGTCATTAATTTAATCATTACTTTAGTCATACAGTTAGTCATTAATTCAGTCATTTTATTTGCTAGTTTTCATTAATTGGTAGTAAATATAATCACGAAATAAATAATTTATTAAATACCATAAATTTTATAATGCAAAACTAATATAATATTAAATTTGAACTAAAACATAAAAGTAAATAAAAATATTACATATGCGTACAAGCTACAACATACTAAAATTAAAAGATTGATTCAACATCATGATAAATAAAGGTAATCTACAATAAAAAAATTTAATGCAAATATATATCAATATATATATCAAGTTATAAGATGTCAAAGATGTCTAAGAGTATATATGTAAATATAATAAAAAATGTCAAAGTTGTCTAAGAGTTTCCAAGTCTTTCAAATACACCATGATAATTAAGATCCCTGAACAACATATTCAAAATACTGCATAAAGTAGTGAGCCAAGATGTCTAGCAACTAGTACATGATAAATATGTTCAACTATGTCATTTTTTGCAAATATTTTAGTGGCCACTGTGTGAAGGTTCCCTCTTTCTCTTTCAGACGAACAACTCCATCTATTTTGTCTTCATAAACAAGGGGTATGTTACTTGTGACCTTTAAAATGTTTACATTTGCATCCATTGTTCCTTTCAAGTTGACTCCATGTACAATAGATAGGGAGTGAATCCGCCCAATGCCCACAACATCACCATCTAATGGATCCAACACCTTAACTTTATCTCCTTCTTTGAGTTTATCAATACATTCCTACAAAAAGAAAAAAATAACACTTTATAACATAAACTTACATAAAGGCTTCCAACAAATAACACATTATCCATGTTCCTACTAAACTTGCATAAAGGCTTCCAACAAATTTTTATGCATGAATAACATAAACTAATAAACTTGTATAGTTTTCTTTTTAGATTACAATAGCTACATGCGGCTCAATCAATATCTCATTCAGACAAATAAAAAATTATAAGATTTAATATTCAATACCATAGAACATAGAAAATACCATAAAATGTGTTCACTGAGGTCATCACAAAACTCACCGTGTTTGGAGAAGCAAGCTGCTTTCCACTCAACATACTAGTAGCTGATCTTTTTACAAACCCATTCTCATAAGCCTGCTTGTGCATACACATCAGTAATTTAAATATCAACAAGCATTCCATATTAACTATTGTTTAATAACCTTATTGCAAACCTTCCTTATAACATAGAAAACAAGAGAAAATTACAAAACATACATTTCTACCAAGGTGTGAGGAGTAAAAAACTAGGAAAAAAGAATTTTTTATCCAAAACCTGCGGATGATAATTAATTTTTGTTCAAAATTTCAATTCAGCTTATAAAATCGAAGTTAACATTTTGACAAAATGATTTGACAAGGCATAGGGTTGGTTTCCATCCACACATAAGGAGATTCATAAAAAATGATGCACAAGGCAACCAAAAATAAATCCAAAGCATGACATTCAACTTATATTATATTTGATCTATAACAATCCTTGGAAGATATGTTGAGTTTTTATTATGTTCAAAAGTTGCACTTCATCCATGTTCCTACTAAACTTGCATAAAGGCTTCCAACAAATTTTTATGCATAACATAAACTAATAAACTTGTATAGTTTTCTCTTTAGATTACAGCAGCTACATGCAGCTCAATCAATATCTCATTTAGACAAATAAAAAATTGTAAGATTTAATATTCAATACCATAGAACACAGAAAAGTACGATAAAATGTGTTCATTGAGGTCATCACAGAACTCACCGTGTTTGGAGAAGCAAGTGCTTTCCACTCAACATACTGGCAGTTGATCTTTTTACAAACCCATTCTCATTAGCCTGCTTGTGCAAAACAAAATTCATCTTCAATTAATGTGGAAGCATAGAAAAGGCACGTAAACCGTTTGACAGAATGCCTCAGAGAGACGTTATCTCATGGAATGCAATGATTGCAGGATATGCACAAAATGTATTTTTTTAAAAAAAATTAGAAACTTTCAAGCAAATGCTATTGGCAGGTGTAAAAGACCACAAATTTTTCCAGCATTCTCCCTCCCTACCTATGCCAAAATAGGAGCATTGGAACAGGGTATGGACATCCATTAAAGCATAAAGAAAAGAGGAATTTTATCAATTGTTGTAGTTGCAACTACCCTGGTGGACATTATGCAAAATGTGGAAGCATAGAAAAGGCACATTCACTGTTTGACAAAATGGTCCAAAGATATGTCATCTCATCAAATGCAATGATTTCAGGATATGCACAACATGGAATTTCCAAAGATGCTCTCAAAATATTTGAATTAATTAAGCACTCTAGAACATAACTTGACATTGTAAAGTTTCCTAATGCTGGTGCATCACTAATTCCACTGCCCACCATGGCAGTCATGTCCTCCTGCTTTAGCTCTCCAATAAATATCAGCTTGTCTTCGTATCTTTCATTATTTAGTATTATGCGTGTATACAAAATGTGGTGCGAGAGACAAGACACAGGGACAAAAGGTTTGATAGATGGACAAACCTTCAACTGTAAGAATATTTTTCCTCAAGAATTTTTATGCCACATAGTTATTACTTATAAATTATCCGCATATATACAACAATGGCCACGGATGCCTAGCATAAGAAGAAGAAAGTTAATACAATACAGGCGAGTTGTATAGGGTTACTGTTTTCAATATTATACTTGTCTTAGAAAAGTTGAAGTGGCATGGTAGTTGTTTGTAGGAGGTTCTATGTGAGATAAGTCAATAATGGGGTGAAGGAGAATTGATCAGACTTTAGAAGTGATTATAAGACTTAGTAGCAGGGATGTAATTTTTGAAAGATTTGCAACACAGATGACCTTAATTGGCTGATTAGAAAAGATAGAAAGTTCATTAGTTCAGAAGTGAGGCCCGAGTGGTTACTACACCATATTGTTGGCTTGTTTATTTCATTGACCTTTTCCTCAAGATTAATGGCCTGATTAGTGATTATTTTGACTACTTCAGACTCTATGCTTGTTGTTGTCTTCTCTAAGCATTTACATAGAAACATTTAAATTTACAATAGATTATGTCTCCTTCAATAGATCTAGAAAAATAAGTATGGTATTTCTTCTATTGTTCATAGCTTTAGTAATTTGAGCACCCAGCACCAAGAAATTAGCGTGAAGTGACCTTTTGAACTGACAACATTTAGGACACTAATACAAGCATAAGAAATGACCCAATGACGTTGTTAGAATGGAATTAGTGTCAAGAACATTATCTTCTAACTGATTCCATTTAAGGCACTGATTGGAGTGACTGAACATTTATTTTCTTTGGTTGATATTAAAGGTCTTTCATAAAATGATGGGTTGTTTCTTGACTATTGCAATTCTTAAATGTTAATTATTTCTAATAGTCACAAATTTATGCTGTTTTATTAAATATATGAAAGAATGTTTGATTTTTCTAGTTGAAAATGTGTAATATTTATTTTTTAAATATTATCTTGCCTATTGATGATGGAGCCTAATTATATTCCTAATTCAAAGTTTTTGTTTTAGTTATGTTTCAATTATTTTTAGTGAATGCATATTTGTTAAATGGTCTATCATTAGATCTCATGTATTACACAATGGTATAAAAAAAATGGACCAATTTTTTCAATAATGAACCTTCCACACCTATTCGGCGTACCCATTGCACACCAAGGTGCAATTGCTAGTAAATACAGGTTAAATGGTCCTATGATGATTTTGGATACTATAATAGATATTTCTTGATTTGATTAGAGACCAACCCCAAGTAATGAGATTTCAGTGGTTTCACTTTTGCTTTCATAAAAAACTCATGGTATTTTTTATGTATCCATTGTTGATTTTCAAAAAGGTGTGGTGCCACCACTTGATATGCATCTGTAGATCTAGGGCCCCCCTCAATAGCTAGTTTTGGTCTTTTTTTGGCTTATTCATCCCTTGTGATCTCTTGTTCTTTAGATGGTTTTCCTTATTGCAGCCCTCTTGTATTTAATAGGAATAAAACACTTTTACTTGCATTTATTTCTCTATTGCCAAGATCTTACTCATTATTGCTCAAGCAGTGGGCTCTTCCCTTCACTTGTGTGTTCTTTGATCTGTAAAAAGTGGTGGGCATTCCACACACTTCTCATCAACAATGAATTTCTTTATAGCTATTTTGCAGCAATCCCAATGACTCAATATTCAACAACTACTTAAGAAAAAAGGATGGAATATCAGTCCTCACACTATAAACCATCCTATAACAATAAAGCTCTATCTAGAATGCTCCACAACAAGGATTCAATTTACTAACTTAAGGAATACTCTGAAACAATTCATGCAGTCAAGAGAACCCATAATACAGTTATTGAACCTGGAGAAATCCACCGAAGAAAACCCTAGCGTAAAAAATCCATTATGATGCTTCTAGACTTAAACTTTTACACCCTTCTATGTTCAAGTGTTGCAGCTGTGACAGGTTGCCAATGAATCGGGAAGGCTATTTAAATTTATACACCCTACCATGTTCAAGTGTTGCAGTTGTGATAGGTTGCCAATGGAATCAAGGAGCTTATTTAAACGTCCACACCCTTCTATGTTCAAGTGTTGTAGCTGTGACAGGTTGCCAAACGAATCAGGGAGCTTATTTAAATGTTCACACCCTTCTATGTTCAAGTGTTGTGTTGCAGCTATGACAGGTTGCTAATGAAATCAAGGAGGTGATTTTAAACTATGACAATATTTTATTTTTAAGTGCTACAGTTGTGATAGATTGTCAACAGAATCAAGGAGGTTATTTAAACCTTTAAAATTTCCTATTATATTCAAGTGTTGCAGCTGTGAGAGGTTGACAATGGAATTGGGGAGGTTATTTAAACCTCTGCAACTTTCTATTTTCAAGTGCTGCAGATGTGACAGGTTGCCAATGGAATCAAGAAGGTTATTTAAACCTCTACAGTCTTCTATGTTCAAGTGTTGCAGCTATGACAGGTTGCCAATATACTCAAGGGGGTTATTTAAACTTTTACACATTTCTATGTTGAAGTGCTACAGCTGTGACAGGTTGCCAATGGAATGAGGGAGTTATTTAAATCTATATACCCTACCATGTTCAAGTGTTGTAGTTGCGACAGGTTGCCAATGGAATCAAGAAGGTTATTTAAATGTTCACACCCTTCTATGTTCAAGGTTGCAGTTGTGACAAGTTGCCAATGGAATCAAGGAGGTTATTTAAACCATGACAATATTTTAGTTTCAAATGCTATAGTTGCAATAGATTGTCAATAGAATCAAGGAGGTTATTTAAACCTTTGAAACTTCCTATTATGTTCAAGTTCTACATTTGTGATAGGTTCACAATGGAATCAGGGAGGTTATTTAAACCTCTACAACTTACTATTTTCAAGTACTACAGATGTGACAAGTTGCTAGTGGAATAAGGAAGGTTATTTAAACCTCTACAATCTTCTATGATCAAGTGTTGCAGCTGCGACAGGTTGCCAATAGAATCAAGGAGGTTATTTAAACTTTTACACCCTTCTATGCTCAAGTGTTGCAGCTGCAACAGGTTGCCAATAGAATCAAGGAGGTTATTTAAACTTTTACACCCTTTTATGCTCAAGTGTTGCAACTGTGACAACTTTCCAATGGAATCAGGGAGCTTATTTAAACCTCCAACTCTATTATATTCCAATGTTGCAGCTATGACAGGGAGTTAATGGAATCAATTTCAGATTGGGTTCTAGGTGCATGCAGTCATGCAGGTTTAGTGGATGAGGGTTGCACATACTTCACACATTAGTAACCCTTAATGCATTACAATTTACATAAATAGTTGATCATTAGGTGTGCATGGTTGACCTTTGTGCCCGTGTTGGCTATATTGAGGACACCCTAAACATTATTACTAGGATGCTGGTTAAATCTGTGGTACATGTGGATCATATATGAATATAGGCTGAGTATTTCCAGCAACACTGCTTTTTTAGTTGGATCCTAAAAATGCTGCAACTTATGTTCTTCTCTAAAACATCTGTATCAGAAATAACTCAAGTTTCACGAAGAGAGTGTAGTCTCTTATTTTTTTGGAACATAAGAACATTATAATCAAATGTCACTAATACTAGACTAAATCATGATTGGATATTGGAATAAATTATATTAAGAATAAGAATGAATAATTGTTATAATCTATGATTATGAAAACCACAACATCTTGAGGTACACATCTTAATTTCTACAAATTACACTAGATCCCAAGGGGAAACTATATATAAGCTTCAAAATGTTAGATTATACCTATACGTGCACATGTTATAATTACATATTTGTAACCCAAACATTCCCCATGACCTACTAGAATAAATGTTATTGGTATGGAGAAATGATAGGAGAAGAATAGTAATGAATAAATCATAAAGGTCTGAAAGATACACACCCAGAACTTTTGGATTTGAAACCCATTTTTGCACTCACTTGATGCACCACTGCCCTGTCATGATTGCTCAATTTGCTTTCAAAGGTAAGCACTGCAAAATAGTAATATTTAATTTAGTATATGCATAAGCACATAATATTTCCCTCATGCAACAGTTCCTTCAATTAGAAATGCATGTCTGAAACAAATTATAATTACAAGGAGACCGGAGAAACAACACTAGGATTTAAGGTATATCCTTATAATTTCATGAGTAAGAAACAACACTAGTATTTAAGGTCTATCCTTACAATTTCATGAGTGAGAAACCTAGTATGCAAATCCATTAATGTGCATATGGAATTTCATATTATTAAGGCATACGGGCAAGGATTTGCTAAGTAAATTAGTTATTTCATTTTACAAATAACTTGTCACACTGCATTCAATAGCAACTTAAGGCTCAAATATACAAGTAAATCTCAAAGAATACTCTAGTTTGAGATTAATAGATGAAAGTAGCAATAGAAGTATTAAAACTTCCCTTGAGGACTTACCTAGTATTCTAGGATTTGACTTTCAACCTCTAAAATCCTTACAACTTTAAAAATTCTTGCTCACGCCTACTATTTGCACTTTTCTACCCTATCTCCATTTTATTGACTTTCTTTCTTGCAACTACCCAAATTCCATCATTTCACATTAATATTTCCCCTTTCTCCTTTGTTGTGCCTAAATAAATATGCATATGGTGCTCCTAAAAAAGAGCTTCCAGCCTAACATATCAGGTGCAAATATGCACACAACAATTTTGTTTGGAGCGCATTTATAATGCCTTAGCATTATGTTTAACAAGAGATTTATTTCTAGTAGCCTCTTATTCTTGTTTTAAATTATTACTATACGAGTTTGTAGTTTTATTTTGCTTAAAATCATATAAGGTTGGGGATTAAATGATTAACTTGTGGAAGATAACACAACAGTAAATATTGCATATTGCCAAAAGATGTTTAAATTTTTTGACTATATATATCACCAACCAATGTGTGTTGAAGATATGTATTCAAGTTGGTCTTCCGAGTACTATACAAATTGACAAGACCTCTAAACTCAAACAAAGTATAAGATCAAAACTATGTCTCAATGTTATTTTTCCTACAATCTACTTGCAATTGGTTGAACCTTAACTTGGATCTCAAACACTTAAGTGGGTGTAGGACCAATTTGGCCATATAACCTTTATCAAAAACAAAACCACAAAGTCTATGTCACCTTGCACCCTAACACCTACAAGATTGACATTTATACCATCTCAAATTTCAACAAATAAATATTAGTCTAGATTAGTCATAAATAAATTCATACATGTTCAATTTAGCCAATTATAACCATAATTGACACGATAATTCCCCAATCCATGTAAAATAAAATATGCCAAGTTCATCAATGATCATTACCTTAATTGTCTTCATACACGCAAGCACACATGTACACACACAACCCAAGATAAAACAACACAATTGGCGAGTCCTCACCCTTGTCTAGATTACATTGGGATTAAGGGTGCTTTACAACTTAGTTTTGTGGTAATGTGACGATTCTTTAGAAGAACCACTATTTTTTTATTGGATATTTTCAATTGTCCTTACTCCTTATTTTGTCTCAAATGAACTTCAGCGTGATAGTTTTATATTTATGCTCCCTCTAAAGAGGATTGTTGCCCTACAATCCTTTGCACTTCCCTCAAATTGAGTTTAGCTTGATTGCTCATTTCCCATTTTGAAGGGCCTGCATATTCCCTCTGAAGATTTCAAACATATTTGAAACAACAATAGTTTGACCCTATTTGATACCATAATTTCATTGACTATTTCT
Source organism: Sequoia sempervirens (assembly GCA_007258455.2). NCBI lineage: Eukaryota > Viridiplantae > Streptophyta > Pinopsida > Cupressales > Cupressaceae > Sequoia > Sequoia sempervirens. Next base: position 68,316,082 of record VDFB02109042.1, on the reverse strand, counting down.
TTGTTGAAGATGTATTTTTCCTTTGGTTGTAATGAAGGTGTGTTAGGCACTTTTGGGTGCTTCTTTTTTGGCTTCCCAACCAAACTGACCATACTCATGGCATTTATTCCATTTGAAGGGAATCAGATCATTATCAAATTTTCACATATATGTGTATTTATTACATGCTAGAGTTCTCTTTTGGCTCAACCTTATTGATGAAGTGGCCCAAAGTGTTACCAATTGTAGCAAAGATTTGTCATCCTAAAAAATAGAGGAAGATGAGGAAGTTTCACCAAAACAGGAACTACGTTGGACATATCTTTAGCAGGATTAAAATCCATGGACCCATGTTCTAAAATATAATCCTCTTACTTCTATAAAACCAAAGGTGAAACTGCATACTTCAAATTTTTGATGTAGAGATTTCAGTCTCTTCCTGCTTTGTTATTTTGTTCAAAATGGAAAACACTTTTTTATTACCACAAGTCTATAACATCCTAATTCATCAGGCATACTAACACAATTTAATGTCACTGAACTGATAGAATAGGTAGAAGTTGGACAGTTCTTCCTGATATTCACTAGAACCCCGTAACTTAAACTTTCAAAAGATCTTGGCTATGAAAGTGTCTTTACATACTGCAACCATCAATTTGAATATTTTTTATGGACTCAATTCTAGAACCTTCCCACGGCTATGCTCAGGAATTTGGGGTATTGTTCCACTTGAGCTACTAGCTCCTTTTAGTTCAGGCTGTTGCATGTATTTTACTGACAAGTTTCTGTCTAATCTTAGATACGTTCAAGAAAGAGAACAAGAAGAAAAACCCACAACTACTTACTTTGTTGGCCTTAAAGGCACTCTTCCTACATAAGTGGGTACATGATGAGAATCACCTTTTTGGTTATCCCCTCTCTTGTAAAATTCTATATTATAATCATGTTATCCTATATGTACACCTGGCCTAGTTCTTCACAACCTCACTACCTGCAAGCAAGATATACTAGCTGAGGAAGATTTTTAATTTTTTACTGACTAGAGCCTTACAAACTGCATGTAAATTATGCCAATTGAGGTGATTTTGCATTCCTGGCTCTGGTGCAGTTTGCACATGCATGGACTCATAGCCAGAACACATCTTCACTGTTGAAAATCTATTTAACCATGGTAATGATTACTGTACATCATCAATTTTTGGTGGATAATTCTTTATTTTTCTTATGCTGCTCTATTTTCTTCTATTCATGTTATGATTTATCATTGGTATTATGTGAAAAATCATGTAGATAGCTTTTCTCCCCCTATGTTGCCATCTAATGCTTACTCGATCCTTTTGAAGATTAAATGTTACTAAGCAGCACAAGAATCAACATATATGCATTCCTGCTCAATGTAGTGACGTTCTATGCATTTCGAGTCACTGTCAAGATTATTATAGAGGAATTGTGAAAGAAGTGCATTATTCTTATATGTGAAAAGATGAATTATTAATATGGGAGCTTTGAAACAGAGTATTAACACTCATTTACTAGGGATAGAGAGATTTTATCAATGTTGGAACTGCCAATACCTTGGTAGACATCTGTGCAAAGTGTTGTAGTAAGCAAAGAGGCATGTTATCATTAAACAAAATGCCTCAGCGAAATGCAATCTAATGAAGTATCATGGTCATAGAATAACACAGCTATATGAAGGCTCAAGATGGAAGTGTTGAAAAGAAACAATTCAAATGGAAAATGACAATGAGGAAAAAGCCTCTCCTTCAAGTGATTCCCATGGTGGCTAGATGCACATCTAAAATATACAAAGATATAATATTTAATTATAAGGTAACCTCCATTAAAGTTTGCTCATTTAATCAACTCAAATGTATGCTCATTTAGGCTTTCGTACTTTATTTCTTTTAAGTATTTGTAAAGTTCAAATTGGGAAGATTTTTCAACTATATGTTGTAAAATTTTAGTATTGGAGGGAATTTTTTACACTTTTGCATAGTTTTGTAAGGAGCAAGGAATTGAGACTTTTTACTCAGTTTTGGGAGAATGAGTAAGTATTTTCTGGTATGTGTACCCTCTAGTTCTTCATAGGTTTGTGTTATTCTTAAGTTTGATTCAAAATATTTTCATGATCTTTTCTTTGTACTTTTGTGTGAATGTAACTGGTCAAATCTTTATCCATTCGTTCATGGTGTATGTGGGATTGAACTCCACATATTTATCTAATTTTGCATATACTCATTCATTTTTCCCTTTTTCCATTTTCCTAAGTGATCCAGATGGTTCTGTGTCTATTCCATCTAAGGTTTATCCTTTTTCCCTTTCCCATTATTTTTATCATTTTTGTAAAGTTCAAAATGGGAAGGAAACAATCATAGGGGAAAGTGAAAGGTCTTTCACCTATATATTGTAAGAAATTTAGTATTAGAAGAGACATTTTGCATTTTTGCACAACTTCATACAAGGAGCAAGGGATTGAGACTTTGTACTCAATTTTGGGAGAACAAAGAAGTATTTACTAGATTTTGTGCCCTCTTGGCTCTTCTAGGTTTTGTGTTATTCTTAAGTTTGATACAAAATATTTTCATCATATTTTCCTTGTACTCTGCATTACTATTTAACTTTGTGTCTATTCCATCTAGGGTTTCTCCTTTTTCCCTGTAATGTCCTAAGTTATGATAAAAGATGCAGATATCATTCGATGACCTAGATTACCAAGTTGTCAAACAATTCTAATCACCCATATTTTCTTCAAGGTTAGGATTTATACAGTAAAGCAAGATTAACAGCTAATTAAGTAGCTACAGTCCTGATCAACTCAGTATTGACAAGGAAAATCACACATAACACATAGCTAATTAAATCTGCAATAGAACTTCTGAGTTACAATCTGTTATGGGTTCACTGAACTTGGTAGCATTAAATTTCCCCTTCAAACTATTACAACTATCCCTAGATTCATCTAGGGTTTCTTAACCATCTAAATAGTCTGAAATAATGAGTAACACACTTACAAATCAGGCATTCTAGGAGAAAATATAAATATTGGCTTGGCAAGGTGATCTCCTAAAAAGCCTACACCTCTCTAGACATGAATGCAATGTCTTCCCTTTCTCTGGTTGGGGCTGGAATAATGGAGATGTTGGAGACTAACGAGAATCTCAATTGGTTTATTTCCACCTTCAGATTAAGATGGCACCTCAATATCTATTCAATTATGATATGACCTAGGGTTTGGTCCACTTTCGACAAACTGCACTCCAGGGAATCAGTTCGTTGTCCACATCTAGTTTATCCCTCTGTTCCAACTGCCTAGCTCAATGGAGGATAGATAAAGCAGCATATTTTCCCAGTTCTTTTTCCCAACTACTGGTTGGAGATGCCAAATCCAACTGGTAGCACAATAGTTAATCTCCTTAACTAAGGTTTGAGGCATGACAACCCTCAAATTCCTATAGCCTGGTGCTGCTAGGTCGCTTGGAGGTTGCTAGAGAATACTATATAAGCTGCCATCAAAGATCTGCTCACCGAACTATGTCTTGTTGCTCCACAAGGACCTATGTTGATTGTGAAAGTGCCTGCCTGGTCCATGGAAATCAGAGGATGAGATAAACCTATAGGTCATGCCTTGTGTAGATGTTGTGAAAGGGCACTACCCTAGCAAGGTGGAAACTACCTTCTAACAATCCTATCCTTGAGATATACTCATCAAACCTGGAGATTAGACCTTAAAATTCTAGAAATTCAATCAGCACAGCAACAACACTAAATCTGGATTACAAAATGAGGTGAGGGTTTGCGTTCTACCTCAAATCTACTAAATGAAGGGTTTCTTCCTCACAACAGGTCACCGGAAATTACCGGTTGTATGATCGGATCATGCTCATGGATGCCCAAAGACAAAGGGGGAGATTGTTGCAAAATATGCATAATACAAAACCTTTTGTATGCTATACAAAATGAATCACTTTTATTTGCAACCCAAACATACAGCTATTGATACCCTATAATACATTTGGAGCAAAATAGATCTAAAAAATGGCTTTGCAAACAACCGTTTGAAAGAATAGCAAACTAGTAAATATAGATCCATCATGTCTTAGAATCTAGCAACTTATGGGAGCTTCGATATTGTGAAATCATTGAAGATTTGACGAAACCCACAACACCTATATGTTGAGCATGTAGGATTCTGTAGTGCAGATAAATTTGCCATAGAGCTTCACTCTCCAATGCTTTAAATTTATATTTCTCTGTCTGGGCTATTCATTGCATTCAATTGTCTAGGAGTTCCAGACCTCCCTAATTCTTTGGAAGAGTGCATACACTCCAAGCTGTAATTTTTTAATGATTAGATTATGTGCACAGAAAATTAATTCAAAATTAGACAATAACACAACAGATACCCTAGGAAAACCCTCCTCTTGAGGGAGAAAAACCCAGCAACAATAAATCTCTTATATATTGAATGAACACAATAATGTTTGCCTTTACAATGAACCAATATGATGGCTAATAACAAACATCACAGACTGATGCACACACACAGAAATATACTGCTCTCTCCATATGGACTGAACTCAGACTTCAATGATGTCGAACTGTCTTGAAGAGTAACTCACATATGACATAAGTGAATATGTAGAACTTGATTGATGTATGCTCGAATGAGAGAAATGAGGAAATATATATACAAAGTCAAGAGGGAGACGCAACCTTTCACAATTATCATGTCAGCCTCAATCAAGAGCAAGTCTTTACAAATTATAAGTCGGCCATCTAGAGAATTGCTCCTTCAAGCATAATCGTAGTCAAAGTAGAATGAGGTCGTCCTCATTCAAAATACAATTCTTCATTAAATGATGACTCTTCAAAATTTGTGCCTCTTATAAATTAAATACTTCACTTATCAAGTCGGCCCAAGATATAATAAACAATTAAATGAAGTAAGGCACAACTTCTCATGACAACATATAAATTAAATAGCTGGAAGTTATCATTTAATTTGATAGGCTGGAAGGAATCGTACGAAGCTGTATTTATCATCAACACTCCCTCTCAGCTAGGGAGATAACTTCCAGCTGCACAAGACATATCACCTCAACGTGATGTCTACCACATTGGCTACAACCAAATGTGAAAAGAAGAATATCACCTCATTGTGATATTAGATATCACCTCAACATGATATCAACCATAATGGCTACAACCATACTATGGTGTGTACAAGTGTTCATCACTTACGTGATGTTGTCACCTCAACATGACATTCACAAGTACAAGATGTGTCATGGAGTCACACACATGACATCCACCATGACTCAGCTCAGAGGGTGGAAACAAGGGCTTTCACCTCAAATTCCTCTGTCTCAGAGGAAAATGCATTAACAAGGGCTTGCACCTCAAATTCCTCCATCTCAGAAGAAAATGAATTAACAAGGGCTTGCACCTCAAATTCCTCCATCTCAGAAGAAAATGAATTAACAAGTGCTTGCACCTCAAATTCCTCTGTCTCAGAGGAAAATGCATTAACAAGGGATTTCACCTCGAACTTCTCTCACAGAGAAGAACTCATCAACCAAGGCTCACTGATGCTGAGACTCTTTCTCAGTTAAGGCTAGATTCTCCACCATACCAAGCTTATCTTGAAAGTACACAAACTTGATTCTGGAGAGAGGCTTGGTGAGAATGTCTACCGTCTGCTCATCAGTGTTGATATACCTTAACTGTATAGCCTTTCACAGTACCATATCTCTAATATAGTGGTACTTGATCTCAACATGCTTGGTTCTGTCATGGAACACAAAATTGACATATAGCTTCATGCAACTTTGATTATCACAATGAATGATAGTAGGCTCCATTGATTGCCCAAATAATCCTGCAAGGAGCTTACAAAGCCACACTGCTTCCCGAGCTGCCATACAAGCTGCAATATACTCTGCCTCGGCTGTACTCAATGCCATAGATGACTACTTCCTACTGCACCAGGATATCATAGTAGATCCCAAACTGAAGAATATCTCAATCCATATCCAACTGTGCCATGCAAGTCTCTCAAGATATGCTTTGCTGCAACAAGATTACCATCTTCTTTAGGCTTAGCAGGCTCCCTCTGAATCTTTAAGCACTTGCATCAACCTTCTGACCTCTTCGTCCAAGATTGCCTGCAACACTTTGACTTAGATAAATGTTTTCTAGCGCACACCTCTGATACTGTAGAGAGTTTAGGATAGTCCTCCTCAACCTCATCCCAGATCTCACTATTTTGAATAGGTTTGTGGAACTGCCAATGACAAATCCAAATGACTTTCTTAAGCAATTCTGATCTTAGCAACTGAAGGGATCTTCTAAGGATTTAGCACCTAGCTTTGCAATACAGTAATCTTCACTTCTTCTCAGTGAGTTACAAAACTCCCTCTTGACTCTTGCTTCAGAGATTGCAAGGAAGACTTTTGGAAGTGAACTCCCTCTAGCCACCAACTCAGTCCCATGGCTGCAAGATGTGACTTCATTCTTAATCATTTCTTTGGTCGGCATTAGATGCCTCAAGCTTTCTTTTTTTCCATCACTAAGCAATCTCTCATCACCTTCTTGCTCCTAGAATAGTGAACTGCAAGCATTTTAGAGAGAGATTACTAATAGTTTATAATTATCCAAAGAAATATCAAGGCTGGAATCATACAAGGTTTACTATCTTAGGTTATAACATGAATACATGAGAATTTATGCACAATATTGAAACATGAATACATAAATGAGCCTATAAAAGAAATATATCAAAGAAACTTATCTTTACTGATTCTGATATAACTTCCTTCTATCTTTACTGCTCTTGGAAGTGCTACTCTCAGTACAACAAGAGACAATCTGCTCAACACAACATTCTTAGCTACATTATGTAGCCAGAATGTAGAACTAGACCTCTCAAGAAATCAAGGCTCTACCATAGTCCATGCATATAGAGAGTGATAACGATGTGGTCAACCAATCACAATCATCATTGTAATTCTCCTTTTATTTCTGAGTCACACTCAGAAATCTAGCATGAAACAACTCACAAAGAATGGTGTCTCCAAAGGGTCTTATCCCACTTGCTAAACACTATTCAAGAGAAAACATGATCTTACTATGCATACACAATCAAATAATCGCCATCAGATCTACACGACTCTGTAGATTGAAAATTTTCCCTAGATTTCAAAATAAGAATAAACAATAATAAGATACTTATCTTGTTGAAATCATAATGCTTTTCGGGTCATATATGTCCCAAGGTCAAACCCAATGTCCGAAAGGAGAAGCTAAAACAGCAGTGAGACCTCAGCTGAGTGATGTTTCGTAAGAGAACTTACACCAGCATCATACAAAAACTGAGACATGACAAATACTCCATTCTAATCTGCCTCTGAATTCTTCAAAAGATCTTTATGCTAGAGAACACAATTCTAGAGAAATTACAATCTCTCTATACTAATCACACAAGATCGAAAATAAATGATATAACTCAGCAAACTGACATTCACTAAGTTATGGTGTCAGATCAAAGAAAAAGATATGCAAAAGAATACTTATCTCTATATGATCCTTGCAATCCACCAGTTTCTCTTTCCTGATCTTTCACATTTAAAGATTCAGATCTCCAGATACATTCAGATTTGATCTTCACGGTTGACTTTAACTCGCAAGGCAGCAATTCGAATGCATCTTTTCGTATGCTTCTTCAGGTGATTCCCAACTCCTGATCACATACTCTGATCAACAGCTATATGCCAAAATGAATTTTCTCTTGTGACTACGCCAAAACTTCTACAGTAATTCATCCATGTGCCAAGGCTTATTGAACTCTTACAGGCACGAATATTCTTTAAGGACGATGATCTACAAAATAGCGGCACCAAACTTGACTCATATTAAGGTCACATATAATCGGCTGGCAAGAATCCTCATGAATTGATTCGGATGAGAATAAACGTAATGCCTGCTAGAATACACATGACTTTTCGAGTATTACTCTCTCGATGATGTCATTTTCAGATAGTTTGAGTGGCTTCTGAGAATGGTAGAGGCACCCGTATTATGCAACGATTTCTCTCTGCCCGTGAGAGGTATCCTTCGAGTCTTCTAGAAATCAAGATCCGACTATGATGTTATCGCTGACGATGGGAAAGATCTCTTATAATTTGAACTTCTTCCTTCTGATGATGAGGCTACCCATGAGAATGCAAATTGAACAACTCCTTCTCTGAGTCTGCGAATTCCGGTGAGTGTTTTGAGAAATGAAGGATCCATTCAGAGTCATCAACTATAGGGACTTCGCCTATAGCGATCTAATACAAACATATGGGAGATTCATTGGAGGGAAGTCAAAATGCACACATGAAGTCACAGACACATACGGCACCCATACAGATTCACATGATCTGGCATCGAAGCCTCATTGCATATCACGAACTAACGGTCACTATCAGGTATTGTAGCCAAGATGATCCCCAGGTCTGAGAAGTGTCGTTGCTACCTCCAGATGATGTCGATAAATCAACACTTGAATTTTCTTCAGTTTGGATGAAGTCTCCTCATGGCTTCATACTGTAATGTGAATAACATCGCCTCCTATTGACTGCCGAATGAGAATGACACAAAAAATTGCTCGACCACAGCTAGGTGATTCTGCTCCTTATACTTTTAAAGGCACCCAATAATCATGAAAGAAATCCAGATTAAATTCGCTTAACATCTGGCACTCACCATTTTAAAGACAATTTTGATCGGCTTATCACTTTAAATCTGCTTATCTGATCAGATCTTGCATCAACCCGCTCTGATACCATGTAATTTTTTAATGATTAGATTATGTGCATAGAAAATTAATTCAAAATTAGACAATAACACAACAGATACCCTGGGAAAACCCTCCTCTTGAGGGAGAAAAACCCAGCAACAATAAATCTCTTATATATTGCATGAACACAATAATGTTTGCCTTTACAATGAACCAATATGATGGCTAATAACAAACATCATAGACTAATGCACACACACAAAAATATACTGCTCTCTCTAGATGGACTGAACTCAGACTTCAATGATGCCGAACTGCCTTGAAGAGTAACTCACATATGACAGAAGTGAATATGTAGAACTTGATTGATGTATGCTCGAATGAGAGTAATGAGGAAATATATATACAAATTCAAGAGGGAGACGCAACCTTTTACAATTATCATGTCGGCCTCAATCAAGAGCAAGTCTTTACAAATTATAAGTCGGCCATCTAGAGAGTTGCTCCTTCAAGCATAATCGTAGTCAAAGTAGAATGAGGTTGGCCTCATTCAAAATAAAATTCTTCATGAAATGATGACTCTTCAAAATTCATGCCTATTATAAATTAAATACTTCACTTATCAAGTCGGCCCAAGATATAATAAACAATTAAATGAAGTAAGGCACAACTTCTCATGACAACATATAAATTAAATAGCTGGAAGCTATCATTTAATTTGATAGGCTGGAAGGAATCGTACGAAGCTGTATTTATCATCAACACAAACTTCCAATGTGGGCTCTTTCATCCCTTCTTGCTTGACCCAAAGAAGGCTTGAAAGCTCGTAAAATGGTTTTCTATCATTTTATAGGCTGAGGGTAAAGTCAAGACAAAGAGTACAAGTGCCCTGCTGCTAACTTATGTGATTGCGTACAGTTGTAACTTTGTGAGAAAATGGAAGGTTGATTTTATTCAGGAATCACGACTTGTCAAAAATCCCTTATATAAGCTATAATTAGTTTATTTTTTCCTGGTTTTATGATTTATAAGTTTTGAGTTATAGTTTGACCATGCTAAAAAACTGTCTTGATCAAATGATCATAACCTCAGTTTTTCCTTCACTCATCACTACTCCATCATTTTCGCCAAAGCTATCCAAGCACTTCCTTTGACTGATTGTTGCATAAGCCCAGGAGAAGTTTGCCAAATGTTGAAGTGAAACACCTCTAATTTATCCTTGTACTTTTCTGACCTCCAGGAGATAAATTGATATATCAGCAATGATTACTTTTAGGTAACAAGAAATCAACCCTCATAGATAGACCTTTGCAGGTGGATAGGATCTGAAGTTTTTCCATTGGCACCAACACCTATGGCAGCTTGGAAAAGAGAGTTGCTACAGCCTTGTGGAAGAAATTACTAAATTGTTAAAAATGAAATATATTTCAATCATGTCTGTAATAACCGCCCTTGATTATTTTTGAATATTTTCAATTGAAATGAGATACAAAGCAGTATCCTTTCCACTTTCTGATCACCTAGTTCCTGAGATGGGAAAGGTGAGAGCATATGGTGTTCAAAACTATACAATTAATAGGAATGCTTGCAACTAAAAGGAAATGCACTTGACGGCTAGCCATCCAAACTCACTTATTCAGTTGAGTGCTTATGCAACTGAAAAAAAAAAAACACTACACGCTTATTCAGCGGAGTGTGATGGCAAAGCAACCACTTATTCGGTGGGTAAACAAAAAGTACTTCCACTTATGCAGTGGGTAAGAAAATTACAATTAAACCACTTGTTCAGTGGGGTAAGAAAATCTAAAACCCTTCCACTTATTCAGTGGGGTAAGAAAATCTAAAACCCTTCCACTTATTCAGTGGGGTGAGTTTATAAATCATTGAGCATATGCCAAACCCACTGATAGTTCTACCATCCGGTGTTTTACAATGGTATATCAGAAGTTATGCTAGTTTGGTGACTACATAAGGAGACCATTTAGACTTGGGGACATTTAATTGTTCTTAAATCTTGTAGATTCTTTAATGTTGTCTTCTACTCTAATAAGGACACCTCTTCAAAGTTGTCAAGCCTTTTGGAAAACTATTTACTTCAAAAGGTCCATATAAGCATGACAGAGGGGCAGCAGCCACTGAAGTGATTTATTTTGAAAATAACCTTGAATAATGTGTTGAATTTGTAGTTCATCTTTTGCAAGAATTTCATTAAGGTCCCTTAGGGCTAAAACCCTTCATGATTTGTTCTTTCTCATGAATTTGAAATAGAATTTTGAAGGCTTATCCCTCTCTGCAGTCCAACGCACACTGTGTCTGATTCTAGCTACTTATACTATGTACTTGTAAAAATAGTTGAGTTGAGGTTCTAACTCATTATCTACTAACTGATTTTGATTCATTGGAAGGGTTGCCTATTTCCAAATTCTTTGTAGCCTGTTGGAGCTTGAGGTGGACTTTAAGACTCTAGCTCCTGCTGTAAGAGTCTTGGCTTTATAGTGTACACTGAATGGCAAATTCTGACCAAAATATCCATCCTTCATCCCCATTTGGAGGCATACGTATCCAAATTCTAGTCATGGCCTTCTGAAAATTTTCATTTTTATGTAGAACTACATAAGGAGATCATTCAAATCTGGGAACATCTAATTCTTCTTAGATTTCATACCTGTTGTAAGGTCATCTTCTATGCTAATACATACACCTCTTCAAAGTTGTTGAACCTTTTGGGAAACTACTTACTTTAAAAGGTCCATATAAGCATATGACTGAGTGGCAGTAGCCACTGAATTGAATATTTTCAAAAATAATCTAGAATAATTTGTCAAATTCATAGTTCATCTTTTGCATGAATTCCATTAAGGTTCCTTAGGGATAACTCTCTTTCTAATTTTTTCTTCCTCTTTTAGGATCTGGAGAATTTTGAAGGGCAATCCCTCGCTGCAATCTAAAGCACACTGTGCCTGATTCTAACACCTTTTGCCATGTACTCATAAAGATAGCTGAGTTGAGATTCTAACTTATAAGCTGCTCTCTGCTTTGATTCATTGGAGGGGTCATTTGTTTCCAAATCCTTTGTAGCATGCTGGAGATTGAGGTGGGCTTCAAGGCTCTAGCCATAAGAATCTTGGCTTTACACATAATTTATGACTCCAACCAAAGTATTTGTTCTTAATCCCCATTTGGAGGCCTAATTATCCAAACTTTACTCACGTTCTTCTGACTCAATAGAGATACATTTTATTGAAGGAAGAGTTTGAATCACCTTGAACATCAAACTCTAAAATTATATGTAGAAACTATTTTGTGGTTTGATCCAGTAACTCTCTACAAGCACTGAGCATATACCCTGAGAAAAATGTAGCAGCAAATGGAACAAAATATTTCAAGGCTAATTGGTTATTTTTTTAATGTATAGATCAAGTATATACCATCCAGCCAAATCAATCTCCTTCTAGCCCCAATCAACTCAAAAATATGCAGAGTCCACCCTTAGTTACTCCAAGCTTCACTTTTTATCAGGTTGAAGGGTTGTGGACTCCAGCTATTTAATGTGGAAATTGTTGCATTTATATATTTTGATATTTCTAGAAATGTTTATTTTATTGTGTAATATACATTTTGAATTAGTATCATATTAGCATTCCATTTACATGGCATTGACATGGTGTGGTAAAAGTGTAAATGGAATTCAGTTACGTGGGTTTAAATTGGATATAACTTGGGAAACTAAAAAAATGTTAATAATGTTTATAGAAATAGAGAACTTTGATTTTGTTATTTCAAGCCAAAATATAATTCTTAGAGATTATAAACATAGCACATAAATTTTTTCCAATTATGAGAATTGGGTTTGAAAAAACTATTTTACAGGCAGTCCGATTTTTTCTACCTAACACTCATTAGGGTATTAACTATAAGAAAAACCCTCATGAATATTAAAGGTACTGTATTTTCAGTCCATGAAAATGAATTGTAATGCTTTTGGTAGAAAACTGATAAGATTAATTATACAAAAATCTACTCATTTTTCTACCAGAAGCATTACAATTCAAACATTGATTATGTATAAACTATAATTTTAATTACAAAGAAAATTTAAAATGCTCTAGCCTTGACCCTAAACTAAAAATTTCTAGTCTTCCTATACTTGTGGTTTTCTTCCCCTAATTTCAAAATGAAACAAAAAGGATAGAAATACATAAAAAAAGTTCATAACCACTTTTTGAAAAACTCAGGACATGCATGGTAGATGTGGCAGGTCATGATTACTTGGGATTACTTTCAAGTTTTTAAGTGTAGTATTAAAAGTCTTTGATTTGGCCAAAAATTTGTAACTGTGGTGATACTAGTTTGACATTTTCATGATGAAATAGGAAATCACTGTAGTTTCAGATGTATGGGTTTGCTCCTTTATGCCTTAAATAATTAAATTTCCTACCTCAGCTAGCAAAAGTGATTTCAGGCGATCAGCACTGCCTTTTTGGGTGTACTTGGTTGGAAGACTGATATTTATTTCAGTTCTACCCTCTGCAGTCTGCTATAGCTAGCTAACTTCAATTTTAGTTCTGTAATTGTTGTTATATCTAAAGCTTGGAAGTTCTAGAATATTATTTTCAAAGGAAATACATGAAAAAGGAAATGTAATTTTGTAGGGTTGTATACAAAGTTACTAACATTGTCTAGAAAATTTGAATTTTTGTCTGAGGGTTTGCCACATTTCAGAAAATCATATGCAGAATCTCATGGAGAAATTTAATATCATGGATGAACCCCTAGTTTATTAGTGCCATTTGGTTAATATGATTATGGTGATTGAAACTGAGTTAATTACATTCAATGAGTTTATTTTCCCTTTGCATGATTTGGGTATAAAATAATAGATTGGTTGATCATGTACTAGTTACAAAACAATTATATTTGTGCAGGTTGGTATACCTTCTGATCGAGAGCAGTACATACACAGACTTGGTAGAACTGGACGCAAAGGTAAAGAGGGTTAGGGTATTTTGTTGCTTGCCCCATGAGAGGAGTATTTTCTAAAAACTGTGAATGATTTACCCATTACAAAGGCACCAGCACCTACTATAGATTCAAAAATGAATATGAAGGTGAGTCATTGAAAATTCAAAACTATTCCATAATGCATTTTAGTAGTAGATAAAAATAGGCTATTGATGCTGAATTTGGAGAAAGAGTTTTGCTTGATGGTCACTATTTAAAGTTAAAATCTACCTTACTGGAAATGCCAACCACTCTACCCTATGATTGACTTTGCCTATCTAGTACCATTATGGAATCCTTACAGGTCAGTGTTTAGAAACATTTATGGGGTTTTTCTACATGGAAACAGTGCATGGGGATTTCCTCAAAATTTTGGGAGGTCATGGGAGAGTGAAACATTTTACTTGTCTACCTCAAAATTTTGGTAGACAGGTAGTTTCAAACTACAATATATATGGTTGATACAATATAATCTACACAGGGAAATCCCTAGCTCTGTTAAGAGCTTCAACTATTGGATGTTTCTTAGAATAAATTGAATAATCTAACTCGTTCTTGGCATGGATTCATTAGCAACCTTATGAAGCTAAAGAGCTTGCAACTTTACATGAATAGGCTCAATGGTGGGATTCCAACAAATATTGGGAAGATGAGCTCCTTGGAATGGCTTGATGCTTTGTACAATGCACTCACAGGACATATTCCTCAGAGTGTAGGGAATTTAAGTACGTTGAAATCTTTGCATTTAATGGATAATGATTTGTCTGATGAGATTCCTACTAGTCTTGAAGGTCTAACTATGTTGAGTGATTTGTCTTTGTTAAATAATTCACTTCATGGAAAAATTCATCATAAGCTTGGAAGTAACACCCAATTTTCCACTTTTCATTTATCAAGCAATCAATTAAGTGGGTCGTCACCATCCCAAATTTGTAATTGGGGAAAGTTGTGGTCTTTGCATGTGTTCAATAATATGCTCAATGGTAGAAAGTCAGAACTTAGGAATTGCTCAAGTATTGTGAGGCTTAGACTAGAAAATAATCAATTTACTGGAGAAGTTCCAAAAGATTTATAGGGATTTCCAGGACTTTCATTGATACAAATCAGTAGCAATAAACTTTAAGGCAACATTCCTACAGATTTCTTGCACTAATTATCATTTATATTTGATGTAACTATCAATAAAAAATAAACAAGTGAAACAAAATAAGGCACTCTTCCTAGTGGAATCAAATATTTAGAGATGTGTACCTAGATCATTCCCCATGAACAACACCATGCAACCTTTGAGAATACAGGAGCCATCATATCTACCCATCTAAGTGAGAGGTAGAAAAATTGCAACAAATTAGTATATATTTACCATCAAAATTATTAAAATGTAAATGAGTATCACTGGAAGAATATGCTATACTAATCTCTTTAAAGAAGGATTTAACTCACTCATATATCTTACCTAGTACAAGGAGGTCCAGTGCTATTTTCAAAGCATATGTGACCACCTTGAGTTTTATACATCCTTCTGCAAGTCACACAACAATTTTTTTATTGAAATAGTTCCCATACATACAATTTCTACATTCTCTAAACTATGGACTGATATCATTGAAAGAGTGAATATTAGGCGGGTTAAGTTCAACTAACCTCCTCCATTGGATTGCCCCACAATGATCACATCCCAAGGTCTGAAGTTTCCTACACTACTGCTTTTTGCAAGGCTCCACTTCCATTAGCACATTGTTCTTCATACTTGCCCTGACCAGCCAAAAGTTAGTGAAAAAGAAGATTCAATTTAATAGTCCTTCAATTCATATCAATTACAAGAATAAATTATAAAATTAAACCTTAAGCTCTTTTGAATCAGTCCTCTGCATAGTACTAGGAGTAGGTTGCTGCAAAGGACTAGAGACAACCTCCTCCACAAGACTAGAAGCCAGGGCCATAGCAAAGGGCATAGGGTTTTGTATATCATTGGTCTACAGATAAATGCTCCTATATTTCATTGGAGCTCTACCATATTGACAATTTTTGTTCATGTAATATCCACATAACAACATTTAGTAGTTTTCAAACCCTTCTCAAAAAAATTGTTTTATGAAAAAAACCACCAAAAACTCAATGAGTGCTCATCAAAACCCTGGCTAGTACTTGCCAAAAACTCAACAAAAATCCTTGCGAGTTACTTGCGAGACAAAAAAAACTAGTGAGTACTTTGACTTGGTGAGTACTCACCAAGTGTTCCAACTATGATTGGAATTGTTTGTCAAAACCTGCGTTAAGCTCCATTAATTTTAGGATCAATACTAAACTTGGCCTAAAAGGGAGACTGGTATATCCGAGAGTTAGCCAACTTATCAGTGACCATCTAAAAACAATGATTAAAAACAACCAAATAAAAATGTCCACACAAGAGTTGGGCAACATCTAAGAAGTTGTTTGATGTCGAGTCATGTAATTGGTTCTTCAAAAAACATTGATCCCTTCCAAAGCAACCAAAACTTTTGCTTCATTGTTAGATTGGAACCTAAAAACAAAGAAGCCCCTATAATAAATAAACCTAAAGATGAGTGAAATGCTACAACTGCTCTTGCCAACTCCGGGTTACCTCTAGCTATACCATCACAATTCATTTAAAAACAATAACTTTTAGGGGCATGCAAGGGTATAATTTCCACTTATGAGTTGTATAGTTACCCCATTAATGGGGAAAGATCTTCTAACTGTCGTTACTACCAGTAGCTCTACCATGTTTTTTTATTTTTATGACATTTTATCGAATATTGCAAGAGGTTCATAATGTAGGTGATCATTCTATATATTGAATTATTTAAGGATGCACTATAAGTTTATGCTTTACTCAAACATTGAGTGCAATTGGAAAATGTTGTCAATATATAAACAATTTTTTTTCTACATTTTAAACAAGGAAGTTGAACATCTAGTATAATTAGTTTTTTCATAGTAGAAATACCTTGCAATAACATTTGATTATTCAAAGACTAATGTTTGCAAGTAACTTGCTTGGCCAAGCTAGTGAGCAATAATCTTTTTGTTCCTATAGTTAATGTGAAGCATATAGACACACATTTGAGTATACAGTTTGTTATTGAGTAGCATGTTTAAATGATGTGGAGAAACAACGGCTAATTAAGTTATACCTGAGAGGATGACTCTGCATCACCAATACAAATGTAAGATATTGCTGCATAAATCTGACACATTGCCTGTGTACTTTTACTCTCCGTTAGCTGAAACAAATTCTAGAATATTAGCAAGGCATCTTAATATTGCTACTTATGCTCTTACAAACTCACAGTACAACTGTACAAGTTCTGATGTTTACTATTACATGAAGATTCACCTCACTTCAGAAGGGCTACTAAATTAAATATCTTTATTAAATATGGAAACAATGTGAATAACCTTTGTTGCTATAGTAAAGTGTAAAGCAGCTTCACTGAAGCAACCTATTGAATCCGTATATTGGCCAAGAAGCATTTGAATGGTGTTCTCACACCCTTGTTATGGACCTATGTCAAAATTAAACCCACTTTACCACAGCCTATCATTACTCGTTTACATGCGATCTTTCTTCCATCTAAAATGGGTCTCTCATGCACTTTTAATTTGAGAAACATTTTAAAATTGAACATGATGAAAATATTTGTGAACATTTTAAAATTGAACATGATAAAAATATTTGTTAAAAAATTACCATGATACATTTGCAAGCATATAACATGCACTTCTCATTTTAATCTCCCTCAAATGCCCCCAAACAAATAGAAAAACTTGAGACATATATAAAGAAATCACACGTACTTGAATAAATGATGTGATTCTTTAGATGAACCATATTTCAAGCAAATTCTAAGTATAGGTGGTGATCCCCTCCACTTTATAAAATATTAATACTTTTTAATAAACTAATTAAAATCTTAATCCAAACACATTCCAATTGTTATTTATATTTGTTTCCTGCATGATAAAGCTTCAATCATATCAGTGCATTTACAACAAGTGCTTGCCAATTTTCAGTTCTATGTGATTTTTATTAATCAACCATACAGTTTTTGAATTGAAATTGTTTCCAGGATTTAACATGCAGATGTTTTTTTCACATTTGCATTGTAGCTCCCAATGCATGTGTATTTCTCTTTCTTTCTATATTTTTAAACTACTTCATATTAGAGTAAACCTTGCCTAAGTGGTGCAGTGGCTATTCGACTAACCATTAAATATATTAACTTATTAATGTTCCCCAACAACATTAATAAAATCTAGTTGTCAAGTGACTACTGAAAAACATAGCATGTTATGGTATCAAACTATTCGGACTTCAATTTGGGAGCATCAAATAAGCAATGAAAATTGCAGAAAATCGCACAAACTCCAGGAAATGGAGCAAAACTTAAAACGGTGATCCGTGGTATGAGAAGGCATACTTCTTACGTTCAGGCTATTTTGTCTTGACAATTTGCTGCCAGCCATAGTCATTTTGTTAAAGATCATCCTCACCAAAACCAGCCTTTATAAATCAATTGGGTATTCTTTTCTTTGAGACCTTTAGTTTGGTTGAGCCATTCATTTCAATTTTGAACTAAACAAAACAATGTTGATTATAAAACCCATAGATTAAAAACTCACTTGACTTGCAAAAACTGCTCCTTGATCACTCCCCAAAAATTCAAAGGCAATTTTTGGACAAAAAAATGCCAAGTAATCAAGTATCTGACCTGAAAACTCACCAACCAGTGCAAAACATCAGTCCACAGTGATAAACGCAAAAAATGAGTTCATTTTTCACACTTCCACTCTTCTAGCTCTCACTTCTTGATGCATTGACAGAATTCCTTAAAATCTAAGGTTATTTGTAATTATTACTATGGAAACAAGATGCCAAGAGGCACCAACCAACCCAAATTTCATCTTGTGGGAATCCCTAGAAGAGATGTTTCACTTTGATAAAGTGGAGGCTGAGCTTTTATGAGAGGCCAATGCTCTCAATCCTTAATATGGAATTGAAATTAGAAAAGAAAAGGACTGCAGCAGCAATGAAAGCTGTAATGGTTGCTTCTCCTAAGATCGGTGCAGTGAGCCCTTGCATTGGCCCACAACTATGAGACTCTTCTACCTCAAGTAGTTATAGTCAGTCATCTGCAAGATATCTAGATATTCATGATTTGTTCCACATAACACTCCTGAAGCCCAACCTTCCCTCCAAAGTACCATGTGGAACCAGAGAAATAGAATGAGTCAAAGTTGGTAATTGCCAATTTTTGGTACTGCAACAACATATCCTTCCACATTGCAAGTTAGCCCTTATTGGGAGTCAATTGTCACCATATTGACAACACCAAGGAAAGAATTCAAGTCGCCAATCTCTTTTGATTTAGATAGAGAAAGGTCTTGGTGGAGGAACAAAATAGGGGTTTACAAAGAAAAGGTTGCACTAATAAACTTCTCCGTGACTGCAAGTGATAAGTTGATGTTATTGAAGTCAACTGGCATCTCTATTCCAATAAAAAACATCAACACATGCAACATGTTAGGAGGCAGTCATGGAGGTCCGTTTGCAAAATGTGGTCCAAGTTTCTAAAA
The DNA here is from genome assembly GCA_007258455.2 of Sequoia sempervirens. Classification (NCBI taxonomy): domain Eukaryota; kingdom Viridiplantae; phylum Streptophyta; class Pinopsida; order Cupressales; family Cupressaceae; genus Sequoia; species Sequoia sempervirens. The sequence goes on along the minus strand of VDFB02109042.1, from coordinate 68,296,719 downwards.
ATACAACCGTATACATGTCAATTGATAGGCCTAGAGAAGATTTGGAGCTCTCGTGTCACTCATTGCATTGATGTACTCCTTTAGTATATCAACAAACTTATGTGGGTCCAAGTAGTGGTGGCTGATGCAAGAAACATAACAAAAAACACCTACAATCACCCTTGGGTGCATAATCTACAATTACTTTGCATAATATTGCAGCCTCACTCCTATATCTTAAGGGAATGTTAACACGAGGTAGGAAAAATCTGCTTATTCAAAGAAGGCCAAAGGGGAGAAAGTGGTCAATGCCATTTTTGTGCAATACAATCTTTTCCTATGATGTAGAAGCAATCAAACTTCTATCGAGGAAGCCTAACCACACAACCCCACACACAATTGAAAACCATTACGAACAAGGGATGATTTTTCCAGTGGAACATGATGAGTGAAATTATTATTTACTGCCCTTTATCGCTTCTGATTGAACCCCTCTGACACCCCAGCAAGCAAACAATTTGAATTTATTTTATCATAATTCTCTAATTGGATGTCACACATGCAATCATTAGATTTTTTCGTATAAAGTATCAAAAATGAATTACGGAACAAGTACCCTGGTTATAATCTATTTCTAGTAATACATGTGCTTGAATATGCATGTTCTGATTCAGCAAGGTGTTTTACTTTAGAAAAAAAATTGCAACTCAAATTATGAATTTAATAATAAGGTTGTGCCCAGCTACGAAGCTTGCTTGAATTGTTCAAAAGAAATCATTTCTAATTATATCTAGTCTCAACAACAATGATCTCTTGTTCCTTTGGCTTTTAAGCAATGCTTGGTTCTTACTCTCCATATCTCATTAAGATTTGTAATTTTGTGCATATTCACAACTAAAGCACCTATAAAGTAATATGCATCATGCTTGAGGTTTTGATCGTGTTATCTGTGAGGATACCAATGGAAATTTTTCTAGGATACATCTAGTGTTTGGGGGGAGCTCATTTTGTTATCAAACATTTTCTAGGGTTAGGGATGGAAGGGGAATCTTGTTTCAAGAACTTGGGAAACTCATGGGGAACTTCTCTCATGTCTCTCCAAAAAGAGAGACTCCAAGCTAGCTCATCCATTATCTTCTTGGAAGCATACTCTAAAACAGGGAATCTAGACATTTCTCATGGGTGTCATGTCGGCAGAAAACTTGTCCCTAAAATTAAGTGACTTGTCTTCCCTCAAAAAGAAAGTCAATAAAACCAAAGGTAAATAAAAGAAAATAAAACCAATAAAATTATACATACATAAAACAAATGTGCATAGGATCGTATAAACATGTCCTAGCACATGGCAGCCTGTGCATTGAACTCTAAGTTGATATCTGAATTGGTTTGGGAGAGTGGTTTACATTGATGCTGATGTGGTAAATTGTGGCCTTTTGTTCTTAGGCTCTAAGAGCAATTTCTTCAAGTTGCAGAATTCAATTTCCCTTTCAACAAATGTAACATAACTAAAGAATAGAGCAAAGTTAGCACCAAGGAACCAAATTGGGTCCCGAAGTATGCATGTCAACAGAACCCTGTAACTTAGAAAATTTGCTATTCCACTGCTCTCACAAGCTATTAATACCTGTACAACTTAGAGAAACTGTTCCACTTATAGCTTCATCCTCTCTATCAAGAGAAAAACTTGCCTCATGGAGAAAATAGGAACTGGTTAGAATACATAGTTGGGGTAACAAAAATATATATATATTTTATTTTTCATTTAATTTGGTAGTCTTTTGGCTATCCATTCCAACTTACAATGAGGACCTAGGAGTAGTGACTCTTTGGTTTCCAAGGGAAACCATAGTTTTGAAGTCTTGCATGGTTTTGGTTCTTCTAGTTGAAAAATGTATATATTGTTGGTTTTTGAATTAATGAGATAGAGCTGTAGGTATGCATCTCTTCTATTGATTTTGCCAGCTTGTATGAGCTCTCTATTCTAAATAGAAACTATTTTATAATTTGCATATTGTTTTTTGCATAATTTACAATACAGCCAGTCCTTCACAAGGTATTGTCCTCCAAATTCCCAAATGAATTTGGATCATCTGAACTCGCACATTAAACTAAAAAATATTTCAATTCATACATACTAAGAAATCACATTAGGTAGATGATCCACAAAAACATACATACTGCGAAAGCTATGAAGGAAAACTGAAGCTCTCCAAGAAGCAACTCTTCAAATCCTCCATATTTTTGTTCCAAAAGCATGTCCAATAGTTATGTCTGAAAAACAAAAAAATAAGTTATAAACAGAGATATATGGCTGAGACATGGAGCATGCTACAGTGAGAATTGTTGCCATGGTAGTTACTAGGAAGAGATAATCTACATATGTTCTATAGTAGAGTACAATGATGGACATGTTCTACCCATATGAATAGTCATTTTTCAAGGAAAAATAGTCATTCTTCATTCTTCTAGTGAGTCCTTATCGACGAGGGTTTTAGAGTATGTTGTTAAACTAAAAATTACAGACAAGATCCTAATACTGAGCACATTTAGGTTTTAACATTAGGGCATCCTTGAAAATTACGACCAAGATCCTAATATTGCGCACATTTAGGTTTTAACATTAAGGCATCCTTTACCTGCGTATTTTGTTGCTTTCTCCACCGCTATTGGTTTCAGCTCCTCCAAACTCTTCCTCCCTGGTTTTGGCCTTTCACTTCTCTGATTTGGTGAGCTGCAGCCTGAAAATAAGGTTTTGACGAGGGTTTTAGAATCCCAAGAACAATGGATTTCCCAACCCCCATTCGACATTCAGTGTGTTCATTAAAATGAAAATGATGGCGGGGAGTGAAAATTATGGCGGGGAGTCTGAAAATTATGGCCAAGATTTGCCCGCCCATTATGCCTGGCCATTAGAGTATGAAATTAAATAAATAGATATTATTAAATATATTATACAATATTATATAATATAATTTTATATTAATATTATGTAATAATATAATATAATATAATATTTTATAATAATATAATATTATATTATATTAATATATTATATAATATATATATATATATATATTATATAATATTATATATATTATTATATTATATTAATATTATATTATATTATATTATATATATAATATATAATATTAATTACATTATAATATAAATATAATATTATATATTAATAATATATTATTATTCAAACTCTTTCAGATGCTCTAAAGAATAGAGTACTCTTGCTAAGAAGGGGCAATGACACCCTAAGATGGGCAGGGTCCAAAACTGGCAACTACAATGTGAAAGATGGGTATAAAAAGTTATATGAGGAGAACGAGAGAACTAATTGTAGTTTTCCCTCGCATCTTTGTTGGAGTAGTGTGTGTCTTCCCAAAGCAGGGACCTTTGCGTGGGATGCAATCCAAAATAAAATCTTAATAGCCGAAATATTCTGCCATTTAGGCTTCCAGGGGCCTTCCAGGTGTGTTTTATGTGAAAAGGCAGAAGAGAATTCAAACCATCTACTTTTGGGTTGCCAGTTTGGTCAACAATGTTGGAGGTAGCTATGCGCAAGACTAAGCTAGGAATGTGCTTTGCACATTGATCTACTTAGTTGGTTTCATGCTTAGCCATCACTAAAGGAAAACTCAGTGTTTGGGGACATCTGGACTCTTGGCCCCTCAATTATGGTGTGGGAATTGTGGAAAGAAAGGAATAAACATATTTTTCATGACAGGAAGATGGGCTTGGCTTCTCTAATTAGCAAAATTGAGGTGTGCTTAATTGAGACCTTGAATGCTAATTAAGAAAGCAAGTGATTTAAATACCACTGTGGAGTAGATGAAGGACGCTTAGATGGAAGTGATGGGCTCATCATTCTGGGGGATTCATAGTTATTAAGGAAAATTCAGAGTACAAGTTAGAGGGATAGTGGGTCTCTCTAAGTAGCATTGGGAGAAGGAAAGATTGCAAATTACACTCAGAGGACATCATAAGTACCTCCATTTAATAATCCCTCGAGAATTAAGCAACGGTGGTGTCAGAAAATTGTGTGCATTTATTGGATTCCTTAAGCGAAATAGTCAAATTAGCAGTTGAAAGGATAATGTGGAGTAGAATTGGCGGCTGACGTTTAATGCAGAATTCTTTTTTTCCTATTTATTATGCATTTTGAAGAAGCAATGGCCATCAAAATGAATACGCCAGTTAAGTGGCAAATCTCTAAGAAGGAGTTCACCTTTCTTGGCTACATCTCGGACAAAAGGTTGAAGTAGATATGTCAGAACAAGGACATTTTGTGTTTGGAGGTGGTGAGAATGGTGATTGAGAAAGCATACTGCTTTTTCAAAAAATGCACGCGAGCCAATTCTGACGTTTATTCATGGTTCTTGGTGTCTTTGATGGATTTGAACCTGCCGAAGGAAAGATTTTTGCTTCTATTGCGCTCAGTCTTTAAGGGATCAATTCTAGTGGGAGATATTGACACCGTTGCAGTAGCTATTCCTGAAGTTGGTTTTCCATGGTTGGATAACGTGGAACGGATGTTCAAGCAGGGAGTAGAAGTGGATTGGCACCCCTTTATTTTGGACTTGCAGGGAGAGGCGTTGCAGCGCCTTAGGCGATGGGCTTTAGTTGGCCAAAAGTTTTTATGTCGTCAATTCAGCTTGGACGTAGTGATAGGTATGGAGTGGTGCCATTCCTTCGCAAATTTGGTGGGCTCTGGGCATTTCTATAAAGATCTTTAGGTGTATGTGGGGTAGGGGGTTGATATGTGTTTTGGTTGTATGTTTTTAGTTTTGTGCTTTCTCTTTAATTAGACAATTACATTGGCAAGAAGCCAATTTTGGACTATAAATGACCCCTCTGGGGATAAACTGGAAAGATGTATCATTTTGCTGGAATTAATATAATTTTGCAGCTTTGACTACTATTACGAATCAAAAAAATAAAATATATTATTATTATATTATATTATAATACCACACACTCCCTCAATTCATTTCTTTTTTAATTATCCACTTTAATTAAGAATTTAGTCATCTTTATCAAACTAGCTTCAAATCATAGCTAAAAACATTAATGATTTATTAATATAATGAGTAATAAAATTTAAAGAATGTAAATGTTAAAAAATTTATAAAAAATGTGAAGGCCTTAAGATTGCACCGAGAGGCAATGCCTTTCATGCAATAGTTATTTTTGGTGCACCAAGCAACCTAGGTGGCCAAATGGCTCGCTTAGGTAGAGGTCCCTTGAGGGGGGCTTAAGCTTTATGGATTAAGCTTTATGGATTATGATCAAATTCGAAAGAAAAAGGAATAGAGGAGTAATAGTCATTTTTATTTATCTGATATTAGTCATCTATTGAGTCATTTATTTAGTCATTTAGTTGTGATTTTACCTGATGACCAAATTAGTCACTTATAAATGACCAAATTAGTCATTTATTTGTCAAATTCTACTAGTGTTAGTCACGTGACTAAAATTTTTAGTCACGTGACCAAAAGTTTTAGTCACGTAGTCATTTATTTTCCAAATTCTACTAGTGTACATCACAACACTATCTCAATAACATGTTTGATGCTTGATATCCTTGACATGATGATAGATCTTGAATTGCTGTAACAATTGATGAAGAAATTTTCTCTTGAATGCCTTAGAAATGCTCTTGCTTGAACTCTCCTAAAAATCTTGTGAAGTCGTGGAATGCTTAACTCTTGAATGCTTGACTTGATATCATGAATTCTTGATGAAATAATGATTTGAGACCTCATTTATATATGTAATCTAGCTAATATCCCATTAATAAGATCCTGCAGGCCGACCTTCATAAAATTTGAACTTAAAACCCAATTTTCCTGCTCAAAACCTTGAAAAGGCCCCAAATAGGACTCATTCACCCAAGGTGGAAAATGGGTCCCACCTAGGGGGGCTCATTCGCCCAAGGTGGAAAATGAGTCCCACCCTAGAATTTGGGGTGGTTTTTTGAAATTTTTAATGTTTTAGGTGATTTTGTCAGGTTTTTTATTAAAATACACCTTGGCATGCATAATATAGGGTCATAGGGGCCTATTAATGATGATATAAAGGTAATAAATGCAATAGGGCCCAAAATACAATGTGAAAATGTAAATAAATACATTTTACAACATTAAATTAAGACAAAATTGGGTCTATTTAGCTTAGAAGGGCCCAAAATCCCAAGTGAATGTGTACAACACATTACAACACTAGATTAGGTCCATTTAGTTTACAAGCCTCCTAAATTTAGTGTGAATATGTGAATAAATAGACTTTACAACATTAAATTAGGGTAGAGTTAGGTTTATTTAGCTTAAAAAGGGCCCAAGACCTAATGTGGACATGTAAAACTCATCACAACACTAGATCAAGGTGACATCAAGTCCAATTTATCATTAATTATTCCCAAATTAAGCAAGGAAAAGGTGTACCCTTTTTTTGTCATTACATCTAGCCCCCACTTTAGTGAGAGGATGAAATTGCTTCAAACTCACATTAAAGTACACATTCAAGAGGGGTTGAAGTGTACCGATGTAGATGGTCTAGGATAACAAAGATCGAGGAGGTGATCAAGCCACTAGGATCCAAGATCTTTATTCAAACCAACATAAGCACAAAAATACACACGCAAGGTGTATGATATGCAGCAAAACAAGATACACAAACATGCAATGTCAATGACTAAAAGAAGAAAGAAAGAAAAAGAAAAAATAAAAAGAACAGGAAAAAATAAAAAGAGGTGGATCAAGCCTCAACCATTTGTCCAAAATGATGGGTAAGTGCACCAAGATGGTTCCCAAAAAGGGGGCTTAAGTGGCCACTTTTTTTCTGAAATCAGGAAATGCTAACCTTGGACATGAAATTGAGGATAGTTACACTCAAAATTTTGAGATGGAACAAAAACAAGGATCAAAGTGCTCTGAGTCTACTTTCTAAACTACTAATTTATTTTTAGAATGGTTGAGATTAAGGGGTCCAAAAGAGGGATGTACACAAATTGGTGTTTTTTTTGTCAAAAAAACATAACATAGCAACTCTTGTACGACCTTAGCACGGTGAAATTTTTTTTAGTATTTTTAAAATCACTATGGTCAGATGTTAGCTAACAACATCTAGTTGATGCACAATTTTTCTGATAATTTTTTAATGTATATTTGATTTTTTACTAATTTTCTAAGTGGGAACTTCCTGAAAAGTAAAATTTTGGCCATGCTCCCCCTAAATTTTTTTGAAAATAATTGATTTTATTTTTATTTTTTTAAAAAAAATTGTAGAATAGAGTCTAGTTTCTAAAAATGAAATTTATTTGAAATTTTGATGAATGGTTAATTTATAACAAAAAGAACACCAAACACTGCTTTTTAGCAAAAAAAACACATACAAACAAAATAAATTATGGATGAAAGGGTTAACATTGTCAAAAAGTGAAAAAAAATTACATCGTTGGATACCTAAGAGAGAACCTAACATTACCCATGTGTTTGATTTTGTCGATATTGAACTAGATGCAATCTTGATGGTGAGCATGGACTCGATTATGTGAAAAATTGTAGAATTTGCAAAAACACGTCTCTAGTCTTTTTGGGAATTCCCTCCAAGCCTTTGGGTTGGTATCCCAAGGAAAATAATTTCAATTTTTTCTTTGTTTTTAACGCGAAATAATGCGCTCACGTTATAACGCGAACACATTTTCTAAAACTTTTTTTTAAATGGCCACAAAATTGGTACCCAACTTCATGCACCTGCCCTGATGTGGATCAAATCTAAGTTGTTTGTCCAAAAATGCAAGCTCAATCTAAGTCAATTGAACTCTTGGTTGTCTGTTGAGTGAGTAATTCAAGAAAGTGAGACACATACAGCTGATATGCACTCACACACACACATGAGTGGATAAGGGAAAGTCATGCCTTGAATCGACTTCCCATCCAACCATACTAAAGTTATACCTCCTGATAACTTTGATAAAGTGCCACACAAAAATGATCTTTAAGCTTCATGAGACAAGAAAACTTCGTATGCTTGGAACTCATGAATAAACAAGATGGATCCATGGGCAAGAAAAGTGTGTTATGCAAGGTGACCATATAACGATTATTGTAAATGCAATATAGTGTAAGAAATGTTCAAATGGATTTTTCTTAGTTCATGTAAGGTCTCTTTTTAGGAAACATTGTTCCTAATGTCTCCAAGAGAGGAAAATTCAAAGAAATATCATGCTCTTGGAGGAAATCAAACCAAATGACACCACTAAGAAAAGGATGCATCATAGGAAGAAAGAAAATTGCACAATGAAACATGAGTGTCAATGTATTCCCCCACTTTAAAGTGGTTTCTAACACCATTGTTGCGAGAAATTGCTTTAAAGTAGAAGAAGACGTGAGAGCTTATTTGGACAACCCTATGCCAAGTCATATGTTTCTAATAAGCTACATCATGAATAAATATGTTATATGTGAGTCAACTTAAGGCATGCATCCACATCCCAAGCTTGCTTTTATATGTACATGAAAAGCAGTCAACTAGCCAAAAGAGATAGTAACAAATGACATACGAGGACAAGGCTAACTAACCCCTTGCCCCCACTTAGTTCAAGACAAGGATGAGCCAAATAGGATGAAAATAAGTTTCAATTAGAGGAACTATGTGCTTCAACATAAGGAAGAGCACCACAATCATTAAGATGTTGAATTTTGTTACTCAAATCCTTACATTCATTAGTAGAATGACCATGAACTCTATGATATGTGCAAAATGAACTCTTTTAATAAAATTTCTATCACATTCTTGGAGGGAGAGATATCATATGATCTTGGAGGAGTCTTGTCAATATGCTCTCTTGATCAAAAGTAGAGGATGTTGCTTTGTTTTGTGAAAAAGATATCTTGTGCTTAGTACAAGGTGACATACCTACACAAGACTCTTTATATTGTGATATTTTGTTCTCTCCTTTACAGGAGGGTTTAAAATCTAACAAACTCAAATCATTAGTGTTTTGTGTGATGACATTGACAGTAAGCAAAGATTTCTTTGTTTGTTTCATTTCTTACAAAGGATAACAATCAAGACCACTAGTATCTATTAGTTTAGGATGTACTACTATTAAAATAAACTTAAAAGAATCTTTTATAATAGTGTTGATATTGAGTGAAGGCTTGTTTGATAATTTTATTTCTATCAAAGGACAATAACCAATTCCACAAGTTGTTTCTTGTGTGTTAGGATCTATAGGGACCTGAATACCTTGTTTTCTAGCACCACATCCTTTTACACTATATCCAAGTTGTTTCATAAGTTCATAACCTTTTCCATAAATACTTTTCATTTCTTTTGGATTAGGTGGTTGCTCATAATTAAGTTCATCAAAGTTTCTTGTGTAATTTTTTGTCTTTTTTTCTAAAGTGGTTGAGGTGGATGCATTTGAGGGGTCTTCTACATTTTGTGTTGTCATTACCACTTTTTATTTTCCCCTTTTAGAATCTTTGTTTATGATATTGTATTCTCCCATGAATGTTGGTGTGAAATCTAAGGAACCCCAATCATTTTCTAATAGCTTTGTGACTTCCTCAGTATGTTTTTCTTTATCTTTCTATTGCACGAGTTCCACTTGTGTAGTTGGTGTCAATGTTTCCAAAGGATTTTCCTTATCTTTTTCAATGTTCAAGCAACTATTTGGTTCAGGATTAGTTTTGATTGTATATAATTTGTTGTCATAGAAATATTTCATGATACGATGAAGGGTAGAGAGCACTGCATGCATCTCATGAATCCATGGTCTTCCTAAAAGAAGATTAAAATATGAAAGATCATGAGGCATAACATGAATTGTGGTTTGTAATGTGGCCTTTCCAACTATAATAGGTAATGTAATCACTCCTAGCAGTTATTTTCTACATTTTCAAACCCCCGAATAGATAAAGAATCAGGTTGAATTTTTTTATTTATCCACAACAAGCCTATCCAAAAGTTTTATGCTACACACATTAAGAGTGGAGCCATTGTCAATAAGGGTTCTCTTTATTCCTATTCTATTGTATTTAGCTATTATCATAAAAGCATCATTTTGTTTTTTCCCTTCCAAATAATGGAGCTCACTTTGGTGGAAAACAATTTTAGTGTTTATTCCTTGAATCATGGTTGCTATGTCATTTGGTTGCACATTAGAAGGGATAGGAACTTGTTGCAAGGTAGTTTGAAGCATAGTGTGATAATTATGTGAATTATAAATTAGGTCCCATAGGGATATCTTTGTAGGAGTATTCTGAAGTTGTTTAATAAGGTCATACTCCTTCCCACTATGTGATGGAAAGTGAGGAGCACTAGGAAAAATGGGATTAGGCAAAGGTAAGGTTGTTGAAGGTGTTTGTTTTGCTTGTGTATTTTTTCTAGTGTTATATGTATGAGCAATGGTATTATGACTCAACTATTGTAAAACATAAATCTTAGGTGGATAAAGGATAAGTTTGGGTTTGTTTTGAGTTTGTGGTTTGTGTGAAGGTGGGTAAAGGATGAGTTAAGGTTGAATAATATTAACATCCCTTAGTGAGTGAGAGTTTAATGTTATTTCATTATCTTCATCTAAGGACACTATATCATTATTGTCAATGTTATCCTTTTCTTGCACCATGATACCTTACCCAGGAGGAGAGCGTTTAGGAGGATTACAAGCTAGATGTTCATGGCATTCAGAGGTTGGTTCTTCTAAAATGACTTCATCGCAAGTAAGGGAGTTTTCAATGGTTGGATTGTCTTGTTTATCAATAGTGGGGATATTAGGAGAAGGCTCCATTTGATTTTTATGATTGTTCATGACTTTATCCTTTTTCTCTAATGTATCATTCTCTTGTTCTATATTATCTACCCTAGTAGGAGAGCTTGTAAGATGTCCATCACATTCCATGGTTAGATTTTGTAAAGTAGCTTTGTCACAAGTAGGGTATGCATCAAGAGAAGGACAACTATGATTACCAAATAGATTTTTCCAGATGATAGGAGCATTAGGGAAGGGAGGAACAAAATTCTCATAACTCTCAATAGGTGTATCTTCTAATACCAACCTATCTCTTCACATCGAGGAGGGATATTAGGAGAAGGAAAATTTTGATTGTCATGGCTATCTATGAGATCATCCTCTTTCACTAAAACATTTTCACAAGCAAGGGATGAAAAATTATGATTGTTATGATTGTTTGTGCTTGAATCCTCTTGTATCATACCATCCTCGTCAATAGGTAATGTAATATTAAGGATTGTGTCAATGGTTTGATCTGCTTTCTCTAAGATGTTCTCATAACTATGAAAGATAGTAGAAGGATGACTAACATTTTTCTTAAAGACCTCATTTTTGTACTCTAAATTGAACTCATAAGAGGGGATGTTGTACTTATGCAATCCATTTTTAACCATATCAAAGCCACATCTCTTGAAAGAAAACATGCTAATATGGAAAATTAAATAAAGTGCAATTCTATGACCTAAAGTAAAATGTTTAAATGTAATTTTCAGATTTGAAAGAAGGTAATTTAGTGATTACACTATACAACAACCTAAAATTTGAAATGTTGTAAATACAAACTTGGAATTGAGCAATGCATGAAATAAACCACTTTAAGGGTATGTACAGGATCATCATGGAAAAACAGGCCCTTAAGTGGCAAAAAATTCAGAAAAATAAAAGTTAGGTAACTTGACATAAAAATTTGAATAAGTTATCTATATTATTTCAAAAATATTTAGGAATAGAATTTGTAGAAAATTGAATTTAGTTTCTAAAATACTAATTTTTTTTTTGTTTTTAAATCTATTTGGTGAAAATTTGAAATTTCAATGCAGTAGTACTTAAATTTCAGGGAAAAAATAAGAAGTAGGTGTCTGTCTGACCACCCTAACCACAATAAAATGATAATATATATTTTTTAAGTTCTTAGATATAAGTAGAGGACTCATGCCCAGATGTGATGCATATTTTTTATAATTGTTTTCCAAATAAATAATTAATTATGATTTTTTATTACAACTTTTAAAAATATAAAAATTTGTACGTCTAACCACCTTAACTTGGTCAAAATTCATGAAATTCATTTATTTTTAACTAATGCATGTTTTGATTCAAAAAATGTGATACCATTTGAAAGTTATAGATGTTTTTCAATCAACCTATCAATCAGGACTTTAGTCGTAATTCAAATAGAAAATGAATAATAATTATTTATTAAATTCAAAGTAAAGAATAATTTATATTGGTGGAAAGTTGGGAATCTCCTTTAAAACCCCTTTTCATTTCATTAATTTTGGGTAAAAAAAGGTCATCAGCCACTAATGCAAAAATTAGGAACCCTAGAATGCCAATTAACTAATGCAAACACTAATGCAAACTTAATGCAATCTAGATCTAGGATGATGATGGAATCCAAATAAAAAAATGAAATGTTCTAAAATAAAGTTCACCAAAATGAAACAACAAAAATCTGTGTTCCACCTTTTTGGAGGTGGAACATAAACTAGGTGTTTAGATACCTAGACCTATTTCCCTCAATTTTCATTCAAGCAGGCCTTAGAGATCTCAATCCAATGAAGAAAGGGGAAATAGATCTTGGGATAGGGTTGTCCTATGGTATGTTAAATGATTAAAGAGGGGTTCACCACCAAGCTAGGGCTTGGAAAAATGTATGAAATGTAAGATCTAATGATTGAACTCAATGATGCATAAAACTTCACTAAATGAACTATAAATGCAAGTAAATCAGAACAAAAAAATGGAAAAGTATAGAGGAGCACCTAAAAACTTGAGAGCTCTTGAATAGAGGTCTGAAATGTTGAATAACCTAAAAAAAATTCCTACTAGGACTCATTCTCTATTCTGGATGAATTAGTCCTAGATCAGGGTTTCTACACAGAAACAGGTTTCTAGAAAAAGGTTATCCAAAACTACAAAAATCTCATAATTGACCTAAACTGGGACTCATTCACCAATTTGGGTGAATGATTCTTAATATTTTTTGGAATTTCAAAGTCTAAGTTTGGTCTTCAATGTCTGCTCTTTTTGTTCCACTTTGTCCATGGATCTGAAACTTTGATTTCGCAGTTGTAGGTGAACTTTTAGTGAGGATTACAACCTTGTAAATGAGACAATTCCAATAACTTTCTCCAAGTAGCCTAATCTTCAATGATCCTTCATGCTCCAATACACCAAGATATTGAATGATGCCTTGTAGATGATGTCTTGAAAATCTGCAACTCAACATGAAATGGACATGAAGGATGTAGATCTTGATCTTGAAAATATATGTAGAACAATGATTGATCTTGGGTCTTCAATGCTACATCACAACACTAGCTCAATAACATGTTTGATGCTTGATATCCTTGAAATGATGATGGATCTTGACTTGCTGCAACAATTGACAAAGAAATTTTCTCCTAATGCCTTAGAAATGCTCTTGCAAATTCTCCTAACAATCTTGTGAAGTTGTGGAATTCTTAACTCTTCAACCCTTGACTTGATATCATGAATGCTTGATGAAATAATTATTTGAGACCTCATTTATATAGGTAATCTACCCAATATCCAATTAATAAGATCCTAAAGGCCGACCATAAAATTTAAACTTAAAACCCAATTTTCCTGCTCAAAACCTTGGAAAGGCCCCAAATGGGACTCATTTTCCCAAGGTAGTAAATGGGTCCCACCTAGGAGGACTCATTTACGCAAGGTAGTGAATGGGTCCCACCTAGGGGGACTCATTTGCCCAAGGTGGTGAATGAGTCCCACCCTAGATTTTCAGAGTGGGTTTTTGGAATTTTTTATGTTTTAAGTGATTTTGTCATGTTTTTTATTAAAATATGTCTTAGGATGCACAATATAGGGTCATAGGGGCCTATTAATGATGATATAAAGGTTATAAATGCAATAGGGCCCAAAATCCAATATGAAAATGTAAAGAAACACATTTTGCAACAATAAATTAAGGAAAATTTGGGTCTATTTACCTTAGAAGGGCCCGAAATTCCATGTGAATGTGTAAAAAAAATTACAATACTAGATTAGGTCCATTTAGTTTACAAGCCTCCTAAATTTAATGTAGAGGTGTGAATAAATACACATTACAACATTAAATTATGAAAGAGTTAGGTTTATTTAGCTTAAAAAGGGCCCAAGACCTAATGTGGACATGTAAAACTCATCACAACACTAGATCAAGGTGATATCAAGTCTAATTTATCATTAATTATATATGTTTTTCTTTGTCATGTATGTTTTTTGTTGTCATCTTGCATTATATTTCATGTGTGTGTGTTCCTTTTTTCCCTATGCTAGCTTTCCTTTGGATCTTGAATCCTAGGGGCTTGCATGCTTCCCCTTGGAGTTAGTGCCATCCTATCTATTTAATATTTAGACAATTGAACCCCTCTTTAACATTGAACCAACAATTTTGTGGTTTCTATAGACTTCTCTTACACTCTTAGGATCTTTCACCTAAAAGGAGAGAGATAGAAACCCAAAATTGTAGTGGTTCACTCAAGTAGAGGATTTTATGATGTGAATATGACTAAATGAAATGTTGTAAATGCAACTAAATGATGAAATTGATTGACTATTGATGCAAAACCTATGAAATATGCAACATTTGAAAACACAGTGAGGTTTGTAAAAAGCTTAAAAAGATGAACAAAAATGCAAATGAAACTAAAAAAAAAAAAATTTCAAAATGTGTGCACCTGTAAAGCTGAAGATGACTGGAAAACACTATGGAAATCTAATAAATCTAACTTTTATGTTGATTGGGACTCATTTTCCACCCTAGGAAAATCAATCCCAGGATAGGGTTTTCTACCAAGAAATTGATTTCTACTCACTGGGTATTAGGATCTGCATCTAACTTAAAAAGTCACTTCAGGAGGGACTCATTCACCATCCATGGTGAATTAGTCCACTTTCAAATTTCTACAAATTCAGATCTATGTTATGCACCTTGACACCTGTATAGCACTTTCTAATGGAAACCTAAATCGAGATCTTAGAAAATTCCTACAAAAAAGCTTAAAATTGGTTTTCTAATGGGAGGTTTTCCTTGGTCAAACCCCTAGTTGGGTAATCAAACCTTAAATGGACAAAAATATGCATAAAACCCTAGCTTTAAGTGTGTTAAAGACTAGGAAAGTCTAAAATATGATAAAACCTTATTATATTGTGCTAGAACAAGATATGAAAATGTGATTTGAATGATGCAAGACTTCAACCTTAGAAATCCTACAACACATCAAAAATGGAGACAAAAGACATGCAAATGGAATGTAAGTGAAATGCAAACCTTAATCTGAAGATAGAGAGAGAATGGAAGATGGAATTAATCACTTTCAAAACAAGTCTTTATGTGTGATTTGATGGCTAGTTGCATCTCCTCAACCTATATTTCTCCATGATTCGCCATAGGCAACCATCATCAACTCTTTGCAATGTTGAACCTTGAATGAAGAGTGAGCTTCAAGACCTACAAAAACACTAGTTTTCTACCCTAAAACTTCAACTTTAGCTAATGAAACTTGTTGTGGATGACTTGACTTTTGAATTTGCTTTGTAAAGATGACTAAGAGATGTGAAAAATGACTTAAAATGAGTATTTATAAGCATCAATGCCTGATTTTCCCATTATTTATACCTAAGAGGCCAACATTCACCAAAAAATTAAGTTGAATTAATTGAATTCCTGCTCAAAATTAAAATTTCCCTCAAAAGGGACTCATTCACCACCCTTGGAAAATGGGTCCCACCAAAGGGGACTCATTCACCCAAAGTGGTGAATGGGTCCCACTAGTGGTTTTTGAAGGTGGGTTTTCAAGATATGCATGAATTAAGTGGTGTTTGTCAGGATTTAAGTGATTTCTCAAGTGAAACGAGCCTCTAGGTCAAAAATAATGGGTCTTAGGGGCCTATAAATGTTGTTTTGAAGGATGAATAAGATAGGGGTGCTTAAAAGTAGGTCTAATTAGGTGTGAAATTATCTCTTTTCTCAAGAGTATCCAATTTTCTATGCCACATTTAGCCCCCACTTTAGTGCCCATATGACTCTATGTGCATATGTAAGCTAAAGGACTCTAAACAGTACACTTTATTGCATAAAAGGATACTCATTCAAAATACTGGAGAATGAAGCCCCCATTGTAGTTATTTACAAAACCACATCATTAGGAACCGCATCCTACAAAAAAAATTTGTTAATTGTCCAAAAATCCTTTTATCTAACTCCTAGGAATCCAATTCAAGGGTAGATGTATTCCCCCCTTGATTTCACTTGCTTTACGGAGGTGGAATCAAGGTAGCAAACTAGCCACATCGAATAAGGAACATCATATCGTAGGGAATTTCCAAGTACCATTTGATGTAATGATAGATGATTGATGATTTCAAGTGTGAGATCATGATTCCAATGCACTAAACGACATCAAAAATGGAATGCCCTAGCTTCTATTATGTTGTTTTGAAGAAAATATGCTTTATTAACTCTTAAGATAAAATAACCCTAATTTAATGCATAAGAGTAAAAGTAATGAAAATAGGTGAAAAGAGGTAAAGAAAAGTAATTTGTCACTTACTATTGCATTTTACCTTCATGTAGCTTGAGAGTGACGAGTGAGACGAGAAGATGTTGAGTAGATGGGATTATACGCCTTCGTAACTAGATGAGCTTTGAGAGCAGGTGGCGCGTAGCGAGCTATACCGTGAGGTGAGTGGATTGTACAACTTTCTCTTAGTGATTTTGTAATGATTTAATGATTTTTACTGCATGAATAAGTTAATTTAGGATCTTGGAAAAAAGTTCACAAAGTGTCCCATTTATTTGCAAAGTGTCCCTTTTGTTCACAAAGTGTCTAATTTCTTCGCAAAGTGTCCCAAAAGGGGTCTAAAGTGTCTAGGGCCTTTAGGAAAGCACACTAGATAAACTTTAGCACACTTTCTTGATGAATAATGTTAAAATTGAAGATATTAGATGAATTTTTAGAGGATATTGTTATGATTTTGATAGGTTCCATCCCAATCATGACAACGGCTAGGAGGGAGACATATTAGCTTTCTTAGAGATTTAGCCTCAACACTATCAATAGCAGAGACAGAGCATTTACAGGTAGTAGGCATCTATTGAGCATATATGATGCCACCTATGAGATACTATGATGCCATTCGTATGGCCCTATGCGAGCGCTGGGAGGCCGATACTTGTATGTTTCATCTTCCCACCAAGGAGATGGCCATCACTCTCGAGGATGTACGTTGTATCCCTATCCAGAGAGAGTGGGTATATTTTTTAGGGGATCGATCATTCCATGAGTAGAAGGTGGACATGTAGTACTGCTTGGATGGACCTGTTCATGATGAGCGCGTGAGAGCGTGAATCAATCTTTCCATGCTTCTATATTCACTATGCCCCATTGTGTGACAAATTATGATGCACACAGTGGCTTTTTTTCTCAATCCTGATGGATGAGTGGCACACTTGGATGGATGATTGATACACTTGATTTGAGGGATGCATGAGCATAGGACAGTCTATGCTTGGGGACGCTACATTCTAGCACAACTTTATTATGATCTTGGTCAATTTGTGTTTCGAGATATTGATAGTATGGTGCACTGCATGCTTCTGTAGGTGTGGTGACTTGAGCATAATACATGCACCAACCCTATTGGGTTCCCATGTGCTATAGCTGTAGGATATCCATGAGCCTTCAGCTATCCTCTATGATGCTTGTGGCAGTATGAAGATTTACATTTTTGGAAGGTGAGATTTGACTAGCTAGAGGAGGATGAGATCCTATGGAGACCTTATCTACTCCCACTACAGTGGCCAGATCCCACCAAACAGCTAAGGAGGATGCAGATGGACAAGTTTTTAGCTGCACAACATGACTATGTTGTAAAAACTTTCTATTATGGGTGAGTCATGCAACAGTTTGGATAGCTGGAGACACCACTGAGGGCGTTCCCCTTCATTAGGCGATTAGTGTGGAGTGCTCGGAGGCCAGATGATATTGTCTGGCTTACTATAGATCCTGTTGGTGAGAGTGATTTTGATGATTCAAATCATGACCAACCACCAATCGCTGACACTAATGATGTTGGTAGCACATATGAGCATGAGGAGTGGTGGTTAGTGACACAACAAGCTCCTATATTTCCCATGGATATCCCTATAGGTGATGCAAGTCTACCACTAGATGAGAGATAAGACAGAGGATAGGGCTAAGGATGTACAATACATGCCAACATATATATTTACTAATGTGATCGATGATGAGTATGATTCAGAGGTCGATCTTGACTATGAGGACCAAGATGGAGGAGAGGAAGATGAGGATGAGGATGAGGATGATTATGAGGAGGATGATTATTACAAGGAGGAGCCACCCCTGAGTGAGGGTGATGAGGTAGTGACTGAGGATCAACATGAGCATGGAAAGGCTTCTCACACTCGTAGGACTAGATCACATATAGTAGCTATAGCAGAGATCAACGGTCATAGCCAAAGAGAGGCTAGCATGTCCTCCATGCCCTCTAGAGAGGATGAGGTTGATATACCTCATCCAACTAGAGATATAGGTGATGGTATTTTATTTTACACATGTACTTCGAGTGATTGATACTTTATTTATATATATATATATATATATATATCATGATTATTTTTATTGATTGTGTACTTTTTCTATCTTGTAGGAGCGATGAGAGACTAGTCAGAGTTCTATCGTCAGGCTACTATGGAGATAGTGCTTGCATCCATTGACGAGGAGGAGATGGATCTTGACTACGTGCCCCCACCAATCATGGAGGAGGATCCAGAGTCACTTAGACCTTTTGTGAGGTTACGGGCAACGTACAAGAGCATGAGGAGATGACTCCATCAAGCTAAGAGTGCAGGACAGTCATCACAGACCTCAGTAGAGGTTGAGAGACTACATGCAGAGCTAGCACAGGTATGAGCAGAGAGGGATCACATGGTATAGGATCAGCTTGTGGCTCTTAGTCGAGTACAGGGTCTGGAGTATGCACTCAGAGTCGGTGGATTGTGATCATGATCACACATGACCATCTCATGACATCTGGGGACCGGATCATAGGCTCCAGAGCCCGAGGGGTCTAGCTCTAACAGACCTTGGTGATTTTGTATATGATATTGAGATGTACATAAAAAAAATTGAGATATATATATATATACATGCACATTTGATGTTATGATATTTTTTTAATGTGTTTGAATGTTAAATGGTAATGTAATTAATTAAGTGAATTATGGTAAAATTATTCAACTAATGGCTTCATTATTTAACATGATTAATGTGATCTAATGTAAAACGTATGTCAGTTTTACTTTAGATACAACATGGTTTATTTGAATAGAGTATGTTAATTTTAGATACACCTATAACTCATATAAGGATTCAACTTAACATAACACAAGGATGAATAGCATGAAACCTAAAGTAATTAAAACTAACTTAAATAATTACCTTGGTGTTCAAGAAAAACACATGGTCAATTGTCAAGAACAAAGCAATGTGAAAATTATTTAGAATGACACCAAATAGTTTTAAAAAACACTACTTTAACAATCATACTATTCAAAGAGATTAGAGCTAATACTGACACAAATGCACAACATTGCTAGGTTCCTTAAGGGGTGTTCTGTCAAGCTTTGTTAAGATATAAGCACCAGACCCATAATTAGTATCAACTATGTAAGGTCCTAACCAATTAGGGCTTAATTTATCTTTATCTTCATTGTTAGCATTAGCAATACATTGGTTTTCATAAAGAAAAAAATCACCCTTACGAAACATTCGAGGAATGACATGAGTGTTATGTTTTCATTGTAATTTTTTAATGTAATCTTGGAGGTGCTCAAGAGCATAATACATTTTTCATCGAGCATTTCAAGTTGGTGCAATTGTTGGTCTTTATAAGTGGCATCATCAATAAGGTATCGAAGAGAAATTCACAGCGTAGGAATTTCTAACTCCAAGGGAATGATTGCATCAGTGCCATAAACAAGGTTATAAGGTGTAGTTCCAGTAGATAATCTAACACTCATTCGATAAGCCCAAAGGGCATAATGTAATTGTGTATGCCAATCCTTATGATGTTTATTAATAGTTTTCTTTAGGATTTGTTCCAAAATCTTATTAGTGCTTTTAGCTTGTCCATTGGATTGCGGATAGAATGGTGTGGAAAATCGACGCTAAATGTTGAACATTTCAAGAAATTTCTTTACCTCATTATTCTTAAATACGGTTCCATTGTCTGAAATGATGGAAAAAGGAAGTCCAAAGTGAGAAATTATGTGTTTCAATATGAAACGAAAAATTACTTTAGAATTCATAGATCGAAGAGGAATATATTTCACCCATTTTGTGAAGTAATCTATTGTGGTTATGATAAATGTATGTCTAGAAGAAGAGGGTGGTGAAATTTTTCCAATAATATCCAATCCCCATACTGAAAACAAACGAATGGGAATTTGGGCATGGAGCTCAAAAGCAAGAGCATGGATCAAATTTCTATGTTCTTGACATTTGTGGCATTGTTTAACGTAAGCAAAGCAGTCTTTTTCCATATACATCTCCAACAATATCCCATATAGATAATTTTTTGTACTAATGATCATCCTCCAAAATGTCCTCCACAGGCACTAGCATGAGCCTGCTCAAGGGCTATAGGAATTTCAAAATCCTTAAGACACCTGAGTAAGAGACCATTGAAAGATCTTCTATACAATACATCGGTGAGGATCATGTATTTGGCTACTAGTTTGTGTAAACGATTTCAAATTTTTATCATTGTGGGCTTGGAAATGGTACCCTCTTTTTAATAATTTTATATTTTGTCATACCATTCTTGCAATCTTCTTGAGTGATAGTTAAAATGTCTTCGAAGCGAGTGTCAATCGAAGGCTTCATGATGGGGTGAATAACAAAGGTTAAGTTTGTTGAAGGAACATGTGGGGATCTAAGAGAGGTTGCACTCACCATTGCATCTACATGGAAATTGTCTTTTCATGGAATGTTATCAATGGTGAATGATTCAAACTTCTCTAACAGTTGCATTGTAAGATCCTTGTATCTCGATAAGTTGTCATGTTTAGTTTGATATGTCCCAGTGATTTTTTTGATTACTAATTGTGAATCACCAAAGATCTTGATATGTTTAGTAATCATGGTTAAAGCAACTCTCAATCCTATGATTAATGCCTCATACTCAACTATGTTATTTGTACATAGTAAATTTAATCGATAGGACAAGGGAATAGGCTTTCCATCAGGCAGAATTAATACCACTCTAGCATTGGAACTTTTTCTACACTTAGATCCATCGAAATACAATTCCCACATTTTAACATCAGTAGTCAAAATGTTATCATCAGGAAAGGAGTCATCATTAGGTAAAGCAAGAGGAGAAGAGGCTTCAACTAAATGGTTGGTTAAGGCTTGTCTTTTGATTTCTTTTTGGGAAACAAATTTAAGGTCAAAATCTGTTAACAACATCACCCACTTAGCTAAATGACCAAATAATTTAGTTTTATTAAAAAGATGCTTAAGGGGGTTGAATTTTGTCATGACTTGTATTTAGCATTTAGTAAATAATTTCTCAATTTACTAGTAGTGAGTACAAGGGCTAAACATTTTTTTCAATTGGTGAATATCAAGTTTTATAATCAATTAAAGTTTGACTAATGTAATAAACAAGATGTTCTTTTCCATGATTGTCTTGTTGAGCCAACAATGCTACAAGAGCATGGGTTGATGTAGCTATATACAGGATAAACAGTTTGTTTGGCATGGAGGGTTGTAAAAATGGTGGAGTTACAAGGTATTCCTTTAAACTCTCAAAAGCCTATTTACAATCCTCATCCCAATCAAAAGGTACATCCTTTTTTAGGAGATGCATAAAGGGTAATGTTTCATCGGCTAAAGATGCAACAAAATGGTGGATAGCTTAGATTCAGCCTTGTAACGTTCGCAATTGAGAAATGTTCTTAGGAGGTGGCATGTTAATAATGGCATCAATTTTCTTTGTCTACTTCAATGCCTCTATGAGATATGACAACCCCAAAATTTTACCACTATCTATGCCAAAGACACTTTTTCGGATTTAATCACATATTATATTTACATATTCATTCAAAGATTTTTTGAAGAACATTTACATTGTCTTGTCACATTAAGTATTTAGCAAAGATTTCATTGACATAATCTTCCAAAATTTTGTGTATGTAATCGTGAAAGATCAATGTCATTGTTCATTGATAAGTTGGACTAGCATTCTTTAAACCAAAGGGCATCACGACCCAACACAATGTTCCCCAAAGAGTTGTAAATGCAATTTTGTATTGATCTTGAGGATTAATAAAGATTTGATTATAACCAAAAAATCCATCCATGAATGACAACAAAGCATGTCCAGCAGTGGAATCCATGATCATCTCAATATTAGGAAGCAGAAAGTCATATTTTAAAGGAGCTTTATTCAAGTCACAAAAATCCATACATACCCTAATACGATTATCATTTTTAGCAACTGCGACAATGTTTGAGATCAAAGGAGAATAATTGATAGGTTGAATGAAGCCTACATTGAGGAGTTTTTCAAGCTTGGATTTAACATGCAGGGCTATGTTAGGGTGCATTTTTCGTATCTTTTTGCGAACAGGTTTAGCATTTTCAGCAAGAACGATGTTATGTGTCACAATTTTTGGGTCAAATTCCTAGCATATTAGAATATTTCCAAGAAAAAAAATTAGGAAAATCATGAAGTAAAGTGGTAGTGTCCTTTTGTTCTTCATCGTCAAGGAACTTCCCAATCTTAATAATTTTTTCTTTATCATTGATGTCCATTAGCACATCAATTTTATCTCCTAAATGGAGTGCATTAGATTTAGGAACTTCAGAATCATATTGTTCTTCAATGATATCACTATCTTTTTGCTTGGTAACTATCATAGTGCAAGTAACCCGTTTCATGGGAGTAGTAGAGGATGTGTTATCATAAACTCCTAACATTTGTTTCAAAGCTTCATCACTATCAACATACTGCCATGATGGTGATAAGTTCATATCAAGAAATTCAGGATGTTTGATTGTGAGTTTGTGTTCTGGTTCACATGTAATAGTGTTGATGTTCAAAGATGGTCATTGAGTAGCTTTGGTCATCTTAGAAAAATAATAGCCCAATCCAATTTTTTCTCTTGTGTATTAGTTCTATAGGGACATGAATGTCTTGTTCATGCTTTCCACATCCTTTTCCTATGTATCCTAATTGTTTCATAAGTTCATAGCCTTTTCCATAAATTATTTTCATTTCTTTTGGATTAGGCGGAGATTGATAATCTACCTCATCAAAATTTGTTGTGTATGTTGTATTTTCTTCTAAATTATATGAGATAGATGTTTGAGAAGATTGTGTGGAATTTTGAGTTGACATGATGGTTGGTTGTTCTTGTTTCTCATCTTTCTTTTGTGTGATTATGTATTCACCCATCAATGAAGGTGTGAATTCTAAGGATCCCCAATCATCACCAAATAATTTAGACACTGATTCCTCTTCTTGTTGTTCAATTTCTAGAGGGTCTATATTGGATGTTGGAATTAATATTTTCAAAGGACTTGTAGCTCATTTTTCAAGGCACAAGCAACTTTCAGGCTTGAGGTCTATTTCAACTTGATAAATGTTATTGTTATAGACATATTTCATTATACAATGAAAAGTTGAAGGAACTGCATTCATCTCATGAATCCATGGTGTTGATAAAATAAGATTATATGAAAGATCATAAGGCATGACATGAATAGGAGTTTGCAGAGTATCCACCCCAACTATAATAGGAAAAGTGATTACACCGAGTGATTAATTTTTGGTATTGTCAAATCCTTGAATAGATATAGAATTAGTATTATTTGTGACTTTTCAACACATGATCTATCAAGGAGATTCACACTACACACATTAAGAAAAAAATCATTATCAATGAGGGTTCTTTTGATACCTATTTGATTGAATTGGGCAATTATCATAAAGGCTTCATTTTTTTTTCACAATTCTAAAAGAGGGAGCTCATGTTGATGGAAAATAATGTCAATATTAACCTTATTCATTCCCTATATTAAATTTTCCACATCATTCGGAGTTGTACCAGGAGGAACCATAGTTTGTTGTAAGGTTGTTTGAAGAATAGTATGGTAATTTGATGAATTCTGAAGTAAATCCCAAAGGGAAATCTTTGTAGGGCTATTCTTTAATTGTTCAACAAGATCATACTCCTTTGTGTGTGAGGGAAAGTAAGGAGCACTAAGCGGATTAGGTAAAGTTAAAGAGGGTGGGGTTGGATGCAGTGGTTGCATATTGTTTCGGGTGTTATATGTACGAGCAACAGTAACATTACTAGATTGTTACAACACATCAGTTTTAGGTGGGTAAAGAGTGAACTCAGGTATATTGGAAGGATGAAGCTTATGTGAGGGTGGGTAAAGAATGAGTTCAGGTTGAATCACATTAACATCCTTAGTTTTAGATTGCTCACAACAAACCCTAGTGGATGACTTGAGTGAGATGAAGTCCTGGAGGGGCTCATTTAACAAGTCAAAATCATCATGACTAAAAGGTTTGAGGGGTAGATTATCATCAATTGGTTTAAGTTTCTCATGGTAAATGTCAAAGGTGTTAAAGTTCATTGTTATAGTTTGGGAACAATAAACCTTAGTGGATGACTTAGGGGAGATGAAGTCCTGAAGGGATTCATCTAACAAGCCAAGGTCATCACTACTAAAAGGTTTGAGGGATAGCTTATTGGTAATCATTTTAGGCTTCTCATGGAAAGCTTTAGAGGATGAAGTGAGTGAGAAGAAGTCCTAAATGACTTCATCTAACTTGTCTACATCATCACTACTAAGAGGCTTGGATGAGATGGTATTTCTAAATTGAATCATTTGTTTGAAAGGTTGGTTTGAGGTTTTTGATTTTATGTTTTATGTATTGATGAATCTAATCTAAAAGAACTAGGAACTAATACTAAAAAGGAAATTTGCAAAAATATAATACTAACCATAAATTCCATAAAAGAAAATGATGCTTATGCAAATGAAACAAAAGATAACTAAACTATGACAAAAAAGAAAGTACAGGAAACAAAAATGTGCAAAGCAATAAGCTGAATTCTGGAAATACTGATTCAAAAATTGTAGTGGGACTGATTCACCCTAGGTGAAAAATGAGTTTCGGGATAGGTATTTTTAAGTTTTTTCTACTTTTTTTTTACTTTTCTAGATGTGTTCAGATTTGTATAGTGTAGATAAAGACTGAAAATGCAAAATTTTGCAATGATGGTATGAAATAAGATGCAAGAATGAACTCTAAGTGATACTTTCACTAATGCAATTTTAAGAAGCCCTAGGATGCAAAAACAAGGCAAAAGATGATGTAATTGAGTCCTGGGATGCAAATACAAATGCAAATTAGAAAGAGATAATGTTCAATATGTAGGTTCACCAAAATGAACCAACAATTTTGTTGTTGTTGTAGACTTCTCTTGCACTCTTAGGATCTTTCACCTAAAAGGAGAGAGATAGAAACCCAAAATTGAAGTGGTTCACTCAAATAGAGGATTTTATGATGTGAATATGACTAAATGAAATGTTGTAAATGCAACTAAATGATGAAATTGATTGATTGTTGATGCAAAACCTATGAAATATATGCAATGTTTGAAAACACAATGAGGTTTACAAAAAGCTTTAAAAGATGAACAAAAATGCAAATGAAACTAAACAAAAAGTTTTTTTTCAAAATGTGTGCATCTATAAAGCTGAAGATGACTGCAAAACACTAAAAATCTAATAAATCTAACTTTTATGTTGATTGGGACTCATTTTCCACCCTCGGTGAATCAATCCCAGGATAGGGTTTTCTACCCAAAAACTGATTTCTGCTCACTAGGTATCAAGATTTGTATCTAAATCAAAAATTCATCTCAATAGGGACTCATTCGTCATGTATGGTGAATCATTCCACTTTCACTTTTTTGTAAATTTAGATCTTTGTTCTTCACCTTGACACATGTACAACACTTTCTGATAGAAACCCAAATCAGGATCTCAAAAAAATCCTACAAAATAGATTAAAATTGGTTGTCTAATGGGGGGTTTTCCTTTTTCAAACCCTTAGTTGGGTAATCAAACCTTAAATGGACAAAAATTTGCATAAAAACCTAGCTTTAAGTGTGTTAAAGACTAGGAAAGTTTGAAATATGATAGAACCTTATTCTATTGTGCTAGAACAAGATATGAAAATGTGATTTGAATGATACAATACTTCAACCCTATAAATCCTACAACACATCAAAAATCGAGACAAAAGACATGCATATGGAATGTAAGTGAAATGCAAACCTTAATCTGAAGATAGAGAGAGAATGGAAGATAGAATCACTTTGAAAACAAGTCTTTAGGTGTGATTTGATGGCTAGTTGCATCTCCTCAACCTAGATTTCTCCATGATTCACCATAGGAATCCATCATCAACTCTTTGTAATAAGCTTCCTTTTGGTCCGAGTCCAGGTGTTGGTCATGCATATATCAATGCCATCCCTATAAAAGTTGATGGGGGATCAACAAATATTACAATGAAGAATAAACTTCCTTCTGGTTCAAGTCCAGGTGTTGGTCACGCATTTAAATAACAACCCTCTTAAGACTACTAAAGCAGTGCCACCACATGTGATTGCTTTGAAGGAAGTGGGTTGTGATCACCTGCAAAAGATATAGTTTCCTGGCCACCCGAAAAATATGGTAGCACAGCATACTAGGCTAAATGTATTCAATTGATCGGAGAGAAATGTGTAGAAAGTATTACACAAATTCTTTCAAATAGAGATTGCATG
Source organism: Sequoia sempervirens (assembly GCA_007258455.2). Lineage (NCBI taxonomy): Eukaryota > Viridiplantae > Streptophyta > Pinopsida > Cupressales > Cupressaceae > Sequoia > Sequoia sempervirens. The sequence goes on along the minus strand of VDFB02109042.1, from coordinate 68,269,801 downwards.
AAAATATAGTTGTAATAATTTGTGAATCCCCTTTGTAAAAATCTATGGCCCATTTTGATTTATGAATAAGATAATTTCCTTAGATTTATTTCATTCAACGGATTGTGGTGTAATGTGATAAGGGAGGCACACTTGGGTTCCAAATTTTTATTTCCCACAAAGAAATGGTATTTTTCTTAAATAGATGGATTAAAAGAACTTAAAAAATATTATACCATAGAGGGTCTAAATTTGACAGTAGACACCGGCTATATATATACACACACTTTCATATATTATAGTCTTTAAAAAAAAATCAATTATATTTTATGGGAAGAATGTTTAATATGATCATATAACCATCAAATTTAAGGTTTATCATGTAAGGATAACTGGCACAAATAACTCTTAATTAGAAATAAGTTTTTTTCCTTAACTATGATTATCGTAGAAGTTGCAATGGTGGTGTTAGGACTCAAATTTTTAATGTCAATTTTTGCTTGAGTCTATTTTTTTGTGTGTGTCTTAGTAATATTTGATCCATTGTTGATAACTAATATGAGATATATTAATTGGTTCCCCTAGATTTCAATTAGTGTCCCAAATCCATAGAAGTTTTAAAATATGGGTAACACTACAGTTTTCTTTGGTTTATATGTGTTTTCCACTTTTTGAATTTTCAATGTTGTTCATGCTAGTATACCTTCCTTACCAATCCCAACTCCTTTCTCTAGTCCTTCCAAAAAATTGGCTAAGTATTGTTTCTCACCTTGTCAGAGTTCTAGGGGTATCCATCTTTGCATGCATTTCCTATTGACCTTAAAGCACTGCCTAAAATCCTTGTGAAAGTGACTAACTGTTGAGATGTCCAAATTTTGGACTATTGGGGTTTCCCTTACACTTATACCTCTTTTAGGCATGCTTGATCCCCAAAGTCCAAAAGTCTATTAAAAAATCATAATTCCTTTGTGTTTGTCAAAATTTTAGGCTTCCTCTTCTATCCATCCTTCGGTCCCTGTCTCCCAAATTCCCTAACACCCAAATCCTTGGCATATTGTATGATTTTCTCCTACCCTCTAACATTTTAATACTCCACTCATTTCTCTATATATCTCATTGAGGTTGGAATTTTGGTTGTTCCCTATTTGATCACTTCCTTCTATCGACCCCTAATAGTTTGAAACTCCACCAAAGACTTCTAAAAATTGCCCAAGTATTTATCGGCCTTTTGGAGTTTTGGATCCCTCCATCCTCGTCAAACTTGGCATCTCATTCATGCTTCCCTCAAAATCACAACATCCCTTCATCCCTAGCAAGCCTTTTCCTCCAAGTCTTATTCTAGGATTTCAAAGTTTCTCATACCATTTGCATTGTCCTTATTGGACTTGTCATCTCAGTCTTACATTTCTTGAAAGTCTAATACCATGACACTTCCCCTATTCCATTCAAAAATTTCTCTAGTTCTTTCAAACTTCCATCGTCTCACATTCATTCATCCTTTTCCCTCTATTCCCAGTACCCTAAGTGCCTACCTTTCCTATACTAGCATCATCATACTTCAAGATTTATGGAGTGGCACATCCCTCATTCCATTGGTAGGTTGTTTGATGGAGGAGGCCTAATTTCTAATAATAAGGTGATTTATCAAGATATTAGAGTTGTACATGCCCACATCCTTGGTCTAATAAGTATGCAAATCAAAGGTAGCTTGATGGCTTGAAGCCCAAAAAATTGTTTTTGTAGGGACTTCAAAGGATTTTATGCTCCTCTCTAGTAGGCATGATGGTATGGTTTGGCCTAATGGTTTGATGGCTCAACAAGAGATAATTTTTAAAGGCTCAATTTTTATTGGAGTTTCAAGAATATTAATGATTGATCATCCAAAGGTTTGGTAAAGCATAATAAAATTATTTCAAAGGTTGTGAATACCTGATGGAGCCTATGGTGCATTCTTTTGGAATGTGTTTGGGTGCCAAGGTTAAATGTCTAGGGTTTGTTACCAACTATTTCCATTAATGTTAAAGTTTTCTCAACTAACCAAAATCAATGCTCAAATACTCATTTGATTTGAGATGCATAAGAGCATTTTTTTTTCAAAAGATGAGAAAATGATTCAAATGATGAAACACTTTTCATGGCCTTGAAATTTTGTGATAAAAAGAATAATATTGGAGAATGTAAGAGGTCTAGTACCTTGCGGACTAATAAAGATAATGGAAAATCCATGGTTGTGTGGACTACCTTTTATACAAAATAAGAAGCAAATGCTTGGGTGATTGATAGTGGTTGCTCTAACCACATGACTAGTGACAAGGGGAAGTTCATTAGCCTTCAAAAGTGGAATGGTGGAGCCATCAAGTTTAGTGGTTATGAGTAAGTAAAAATTTGTGGAAAGGGTGCTTTAACTATTGATGGAAAGAGCAAGACTAAGGATTTCCTCTATGTCAAATGGTTGAAGCATAATCTCCTTAGTGTCAATTAAATGTGCAGCAAATGATACAATCTTACATTTCATGCCAAAGGTTGTGAGATCAAGAAGGCAATATCTAGAAGATTAGTTGCAAAAGGAACTAAGACATGGAAATTTCTATCATCTAAAGGAAGCAAATGGAAGAACCTATTTATTAAGTCAGTCTGAAGAGAGTTGGTTTTGGTACAAGAGGATGGAACACATCAACTTTGACAATATGGTGAAGATTAGTTCTACTCTTGCAATGAGATACATGCTCAGTTGGATAAGTACTTACTTTAGCAAGGTTTCAAGAAAGGTATTGTAGATAAAAATATTTACATTAAGGTAAAGGGTAAGTGCAAAAAGATGGTTCCCAAAAAGGGGGCTTAAGTGGCCACTTTTTTTTTGAAATCGGGAAATACTGACCTTGAACATGAAATTGGGGATAGTTACACTCAAAATTTTGAGATGGAACAAAAACAAGGATCGCAGTGCTCCGAGTCTACTTTCTAAACTACTAATTTATTTTGAAAATGGTTGAGATTAAGGGTTCAAAAGAGGGACATACAAAAATTGGTGTTGTTTTTTCTAGAAAAACATAACATAGCAACTCTTGTATGTCACTAGCACAGTGAACTTTTTTTTATTATTTTTAAAATCTCTATGATGAGAAGTTAGTTAATAGTATGTAGTTGATGCATGATTTTTTTGATAATTTTTTATTGAATATTTGATTTTTTACTAATTTTCTAAGTCGACACTTCATGAAAAACATAATTTTGGCCATGCTACCCTTACAAATTTTGGAAAATAATGATTTTTTTTTAATTTCTAGAATGGATTCTAGTTTTTAAAAATGTAATTTATTTGAATTTTGATGAACGGTTAATTTATAATGAAAAAACACCAAACACTACTTTTTTCCAAAAAAGAGACACACAAACAAAAGAAATTATGGATGAAAGGCTTAACATTGTTAGAAAGTGAAAAAAATTGCATCCTTCAATAGCTAAGAGAGAACCTAACATTAACCAAGTGTTATATTTGTTCAACATTGAACCACGTGCAATCCTAATGGTGAGCATGATCCCAATTATGTGAAATATTGTAGAATTTGTAAAAACATGTCTCTAGTCGTTGGGAATTCCCTCCAATCCTTTGGGTTGGTATTCCAAGGAAAATACCAATCCTAAGGCTTGGGGATTCCCAAAGTAAGATATAACACATGCGCATTATAACGCACACGTGTTATAACGCGAGCGTGTTATAACACGAGCGTGTTATATCTTAGTTTTGACATGGCTTTTTGCATTTGTGGGGAACATGTCTAGCAATACATAATGTGGGCGTGGTATAACACACTCGTGTTATGTCTTGCTTTATGTTAAATGCTACTCTATTGAATGTATGTTTATATATTTGTATGTTTGTATGTACATGTATGCTTGTATGTATGTATGCATGCATGCTTGTATGTATGTATGTATGCCTGTATGTATGCATGTATGTATCAATGCATGTATATTGTATGTATGCTTATATGTATGTAAGATTTTATCTACACATGTACATGTATGCTTGTATGTATGTAGGATTGTATGTTCATATGTATTATGCTTGTATGTATGTAAGTATGTATGTATTTATTTATGTCTTTAGAGGGAGGGAGAATTCTAAGAGAGAGAGAGTTGTCTAGGTAGGGAGGGAGGGGGAGAGAGGGGGGTGGAAGTTAGATTTTAAGAGAGAGGGAGTGGGAGAGAATGGGTTGGAGTGAGAGGGACTTAGCTAGGAATGGTGGGAGGGATAGAGGGATGGAGAGAGAGAGAGAGAGAGTGGGGCCTGGGAGAGAGAATTGAGAGAGAGAGAGAGAGATAGAGGGGGGAGATAGATATGGAGATAAAAAGAGAGTTATGTAGGTAGGGTGTGAAAGGGAGAGACTTGAGAGATAGGTAGTGAGAGGGAGTGTGAGAGAGATGGAGTGGGAGAGAAAGGGAGTGTGAGTGAGAGACTTGAGAGAGGGAGAGGGTGTGGGAGGAAGTGACTTGAGAGAGGGAGAGAAAGAGAGGGGTGGAGTGAGAGGTACTTATCTAGGTAGGTTGGGAGGGATAAATAGAGAGAGGGGGGAGAGAGAGAGAGAGAGAGTTACCTAGGTAGGTTTCCAAAGGGAGAGACCTAGGAGAGAGAGGGAGTGGGAGAGAGTGGGAGGGAGCTAGAGATATATAGATCTAGGAGTGAGAGAGGGTGGTAGGGATTGATTGAGTGAGAGGTACATAGAAAGAGAGAGAGGGTAGATAGAGACAATTAGAGAGGGTAGGAAAGAGGGTAGGAAAGAGGGAGGGAGGGAGAGGTGAGATGTATAGATAGAGAGAAAGTGATAGGGGTTGAGGGTATAGGGTTGATGGATTAGGGTGTAGGACCTATGGGGTTGATGGTTTCTAGGGTATTAGGGTTTAAGGGTTGAGGGTTGAGGAATTAGGGTCGAGAGTAGAGGGTATAGGGTAGAAGGTTTAAGGGTTTAGGGTTAAATGGTTTAGGGTTAAGGGTAGAGGGTTTATGGTATAGGTTTGAGGGTATATGGTTGAAAGATTAGGTTGAGGTTCCAATGTAAAGGGTATAGGGTATAGGGGTTGATGGTTTAGGGTTTAAGGATTGAGGGTTGAGGGATTAAGGGTTGAACATTGAGAATTGAGGGTTGAGGTTTAACATATAGGGTAGAGGGTTTAAGGTTTAAGGTTGAGGTATTGAGGGTATAAGGTTGAGGGATTAGGGTTGAAGGTCCAATGTATAGGGTAGAGGGTATAGGTGTTGAGGGATTAGGGTTTAAGGGTTGAGGTTTGAGGGTAGAGGGTTGATGGTTTAAGGGTTGAGGGTTTAAGGATTAGGGTAGAGAGTTTTCTTGGATTTAAGGGTTTAAGAGTTGAGGGATTAGGGTTTAGGGTAGAGGGTATTGGTTTCAGCGTAGAGGGTTTAAGGGTTTATGGTTTAAGGGTTGAGGGTTGAGGGTTTAGGGTTTAGGGTTGAGTTTTTAAGGGTTTAAGCATTGAGGGTTGAGGGATTAGGGTAGAGAGGGAGGGATGGATGGATAGAGAGATGGAGGGAGAAGTGAAATAGAGATAAGGAGAGAAGAGGAGGGAGGGACATAGATATATGAGGGTTGAGGATCTAATGTATATGCTAGAGGGTTGAGAAATAGATGGCTGAAACATAGATTTTTGCAACCTACTTTCTTTCTAGCACTTCTAGGGTTTTTCACCTAAAAGGAGAAAGATGGGTCCAAAAATGCTTATGTTCACATTCAACTATCAGTGTGATATGGATGGAAAAAGGATTAAAAATTCTTAGATGTGATGTTTAAATGTAATAAACTAACTAGATTTCTTGACTAATAAAAAGAAACTAAGGTAAAACAACTTGTTTGAAAACACATTGTGTAATACAAAATCACCTACAAATGAAAAGAAAAATGCAACATAAGTGAATCATACTAAAAGACTGCACTTGGAACCTTGATGAAGATTGGAAATTACATTTGAAATTTTTTTTATTCTATTTTTTAGGCCTAGAGGGACTCATTCACCATTTTGGGCGAATCAGTCCCAATTCTGCCAAACTATACTAGAACCCATTTCTGACAAAAGGGTACTCAAAAATGAAAAAAACTCAAAATTGAACCTATGGTGGGACTGATTTTCCACCCATGGAGAATGAGTCCACTTTTGAATTTATGGATTTTCAAAGGTGGATTCTAAAGTTTTTGATCTACACTTTGATGCCCTACAGGTGTCCGCATCTGAAACTTTGATTTATGCGTCTAAAAATGAGATTTTGTTGATATTTTGACTTGTTGAATGATAAAAAGACTTTATCAACCTTGCAACTTGATCTTCAATTATTTCCAAGCTTCCAAAATACCTAAATATGTAAACACACAAGACAAGAATAAAAGATGTTGAATGTTAGGGCATGGGGGTTTGCCTTGGTCAAACCCCTTTTAGGTAATTAAACCAAAATGATGAAATAATGGAATGAAACATGCAATAATCAAATGTATTACCTTTCCATGATGTTGATCTTGGATTTCTGCAGCAATGGAGGAAGATTCGGCCCTTGAATGTCTTTTGGAACTTTCTTGATGTCTTGCAATAATAAAACCCTAAGTTGCTTGACTTGAGATGAAAGATTCATGGATGAATATGTGAATTAAGTTTATGGATGTAAAAATGAGTTTAGAGAGGTGCTTTTATAGGAAATTCACCTTATTTTCCCATTGTAGACATGTGAAATGTATTAATTGGCATTACACGCTTGATCCTGACTACTAACACCCTTTAATCCCTAATCACCCCTGAATCTAACCATTTAATTGAATACCCTTATTTGATTAAATTCATCAATTTTCCTCTCTTAATTAAATAAATCATTTGTCTAATTAAGTCATTCTCTATCATTAATTAAATTAGTCAATCTAGTTGAATTAACATTAGCCCCTTTATTTAATTAAATAAATCAATTTTATTTAATTAATCTCTAAAGTCTAACTATTAAATTAAATCTTGTTTAATTTAAGCTAACCAATCATCCCCTTTAGCTAAATAAATCAAAATATTTATTTAACTATCTCTAAAATCACATTCCTCTCATATTTGATTTAATTAACCCATAAATCTAAGTCAAATTTTTCACATCTAAATCCCTCATTAAATTATTTGACCCTTGATTAATTTAATCCTAATTCATGTCCCGTCCTCTAGCTTTTTCCACTTGCACACGAAAATAGATTTAATTCATTTATTAAATCTCTATTTTCCCTGAACATGGCATAATAGAGAACATTCCCTCAAATTTGAATTCAAATCCAAGTGGACTTGGTCCTTCCAACAAGGCATTTATTTCATCTTACAATTCCTTTTGCATTGAGCCAAGTGGTCATTACTACATTTGACTCTTCATCCACCTTGTCATTTCAACATTTTCAAATTTTAAATTTATGCATTTATGGGTACATTCATCAAAATGTGCACATCCTTCATCCATCCATCTCTTGACAAGTGGAACCTTTCCAAATTGGTTGAAAGTTAGTCCCACATTGCTTATTTTTGGGAATTTCTCTAACTTGTCATTCTATAAATAGGAGGTCTCTTTCCTCATTTCATCATCCACAATTTGAGCAAGTTTACTATACTCAATTTTATCTTCAAGCTTCATCACTTTTATGAATCTTATCAAAGTCTTAGCTAGGTTATGTAGATTTATCATCATGGAGCTCGAGTGAATCTTCAACAAAGTGGATCAACCTTCATCACTCATCAACATTGCATCATAGGAGTTGAGAAAGGGCCAATTTTCACATCAAATTGGCACCAATTTCCCCATGGGATCAAGAGTTTGCTTGTTTAATTAGGATTCAATCTCTTTTTATTGCTTTCTTATCGTGTTATTCATCTCATTTCCTAATTTAAGCCTTGTAAATGATTTTATGGGGAACTTAGATTCTAACTTGCATTTCAATCCTCTAATGTCTGTAAATTTTTTGTGTTTTGTAGGTACTAGTATCTTGGTTCACACATTTGGCACTAGAAGGAGGGTGATCCCACAATAGTGGTTTACAATTTTTGGCCAAATTGGACACTGGAATAATTTTTTTTAACTAAATCTTCACTTTCGGGCAACTATAGCGGCTAAACCGTGAAGAATTTGAAGATGATGTAAACTAGAGTTTTGTGAAATTTTGTCTATAGATTCTAAATATATTTTTTTCAAAAATTTTGGAATTAGATTGCACTTCTCTTTCCATCTCCCTCGAAAACTAGTTTTTTCTCATAAAACAACATTTTTAAAAAGTGACGCTCACCGTATAATGCATAACTTTTTTTCCATTAAGGGTAAAATTCTAATTCTTTCGAATTTAGATTTTTAACTCTAATAGCTAGTGCTTCCACTTAGTTAGATAGTTTCTTATTGAATATTTTTCTTTAATCAAGTTTCTAAGTCAAACCAATTATAATTCAGACATAGCGCAACTGTATAATGCGTAACTTTTTTTGTATGTATCAAAATTCAATTTTATTTTTCTTGTTGGATCAAGGACTTCAATATCTAGTGCACTCATATTTTTTATTTTATTTTTTTGATAATTTGCTATTTTTCCACATGTGCAAAACAAAGAGCTTGATTTTCGGTGAAAAATGTACATTCAAAATAAATAAAAAATAAATATAATAATAAAATTAAATTTATTTAAAATTATACTTTTTGGAAAGCTTACAATAAGGACTACACACTTACAAAAAATAAATTTTAAACAAATTCATTTGATCCTCCAAAAGGTAAATCAAAAGTGGTTTTTTATCAGCATTTTGATAGGTGTAAAGGAGACTCTGTTATAGGTATGGTTTAAAACTAGCGGGGTTCTATCCAAGGGGGTTTGGTCTAAGGTAGTTTGATCAAACCCTCTTCAATTGGAATGCTTTAAATGGAACTTTTAAAGGCTTAAATCATTATATTTTCTAAAAATATGTGATTTCAGCAAAAATCAGTTCCTCCCAGAAATTGTAAACCACTATTGTGACAGCACCGAGGAGGGAAAACCAAAAGTTTAAATCATGTTTTTTCATCAAAATTTTATGCTTTTTCTATTTTTGTGTGTCAATAGGAAACTCCACCACTAGCAAACCAGCATCACAGTTTAGAACTGTTGGCATCCCAACATCACCATATAGTACCACTACAAACTCCAAACAATGACGCTCTTTGTTTCCCACCCAGAATTCAAAATCTCAAACCGCACCATTGGGTCTATTCTCGCATGCTGGAAATTTCAAATTTCAAACTCCACCATTGATCAAAAGAGTGACACTTTCATAGTCTCTGTCCCTGTTGTAGAGCGATGTTGACTAGTAAGTGGGGCTATATAGCACTACTAGAGTTTTTAAACTGCACTGCCTGTGCAAGTTCCACTACTGAAGGGAAGTAAAAAGTGAAATTTAGTTTTATGACATGTGATTTTTTTCAAATTCTGATCATTTGGATTATTATCTGATCTTCTGACCTCTATTTTTGCAGATCTGGCTAGTTTTCTTGTAGGTTGGCTTGATCAAAGGTGAAGAAGAAAAGAGGCATGATGATATCACTTTCTTATGATACCAAGTGTTTTTGAAAACTTTAGTGTCTGTTTAACACTCTTAGAGAACTCACAATTTCTCTTAAGAAATTTTGTTATCTTTCATTCTTGGACCTACTAAGATTTCTTTTGGGATCTAAAAAGAACATTTCAATTTCTTTTTACAAATGGTCTTAAAATGAACTTTAGGGCAAACTCACTAGATTTGCTTTAAGGATTAATAATTGAACAAGGAAAATTTTCACATTTCCTTTTGGTGCTTAAAAAGAATTCATAATTTCTTTGTGGATTTAAAAATAGCATGTGCTACTTTGTTTTGTAATTGCTTACTCAAAGTAATACCATTGAAAATACATGTGCACTTCTCTCACACCTCATGGCGATCTTGAGAATCAAAAGAATTTTTCATGGTCTTAAGTTGGGTAAAGTAATTACCTCCACACTTCATTTTGGGATTAAAATTAAACACATCTTGTGAGTGTGAGTGGAGCATATTGTGTGTGTTCTCTCTTTGTTTCTCAACAAAGATTGATCAAACTATGAATATGTTTGCTCACTTTTGTTTATCTTAGAGGTTCTGCCTTGGGGAAAAATTACTCACCCAAGGGAACAACCCAACCGGTAACACACTAAAGCCAAGTGTATTTTTAGCTAGGATATAAAAGTGGGTACTAGAACAAAGGCTAGTATCATGCAGTTGGTCTCGATGAGAAGGGAAGCAATGATCTCTCATTGCATGGGTCAATTTCCATGAACGAAAAGTCTGAATTAAAACCCTTGTGTAGAAAGGCCACAATCCCTATCTATTTGTTGGTGCAAGAATAGTCATTCTAAAGCCACCCCACACTTTTATGACTTTTAGTAGAGATGGAAGGTATGCCATGGGAGATTCATGGGTACTAATGCTTGACTGCCCCAAAAGAAGTGTTGAGCCATGGAGGGGAGCTAGTGGGGTCAAGCATCTAACCATTCGTTGAAAGTAAGTGTAGTTAGACTTGTCTAAGTGGGGACTCAATAAATATTATCTCAAATATCCATAGGGTTGTACATGTTCTTGAAATCAAAACATATTGCTTGATCGAAAACACTAGAAAACAAACATTTAACATGAGCATCAAATCTTAAACCCTTTAGGAGAAGTAAATATCCCTGAAAAAATTCACATGCCCTTGGTTTCCCTTGGGATTCATATCCTTAGAGGTTTCTAGGCACTTTAATTTTATCTCAATTTTCTCCTACTAAAGTAAACATTAGGTAACTCTTGCTTTGATTTCCTCAATTTCCACATGTTACACTTTTTGGGATGAGAAGAAATTAAAACAGTATACATCTAGTTTCAAAACTTAATCAAGAAGTGTTTGTGGTAAAAAGAAGTCATTAAAAAAGACTAAAGACAAATTTAATCCCACACATGTGTCCCAAATTATTTCACGCAAGATCAAGATCAAGAAACCAAAGGTAAAATCTCTTGGTCCAAAAGATCATGGAAAGTGTCTCTCAACGCTATACGAATTCAGACAAAGACTGCTTTTTAACTTTTATAGAAGAGCTTAAAGAAATAATCCAAATTTTTATGAGTTCTTTTGTCAACAAAATCCAAATATTTTTCGATAATTTGCACACCTTGTCTAGAGAAAAGCATGTTCCTCAAAACCGAGGTCTAGTAAGCAAGTGTCTTTTTAGGTAAACATAGGATCAAAATCAAACCTTCATTCATCTTTGAGCATCAAACCAAAAACATCTCATCATTAACTCTTTGAAAATCTTGGAAAAATACTTCATGTTAAACTTTGGTTCAATCATTTGAAACAAATCCAAAATCATCTCGTTTGATTAGATATGTGTAGATGCATCCTTCTCCACATATTTAGTCAAATTATCAAACCTTGTGGACAAATTTATCCCTTGATAAGATCCAACTTCTTGGGGTTTAGGAGTTCATAATCCAAAATCAAAACCCAATCAAAATCATCTTGTTTGGTTAGGTGTGTTTATATGAATCATTCTTCTCACACTTAGTCAAATTAGCATCTTGAGGAAAAATTCACTCTAGGACAACATCTAACCTCTTAGAGTTTATGAGTTCACAAATCCAATCCAAATTCAATCAAATCTAAATCCCAAATCAAAATCAAACATCAAATCCAAGTCCTAAATTTTAACATATCCTTCAAGATTTCTCAAGAGTCCTAATCATCCATATCATCCATCTTTCGCTATCATACTTTTGATCCTTAAAACATCCTAAATTTTCTCTTTTGTACCTAGAGTTAGATCAATCCAAAGAATCAGAGATTCATCTCCCACATTCTTGAAGATTGATCCCTATTTTATGATGCAAACTAGATCTCAAAACAAGAGGAACATGGAAGCCAACAAAGAAACATCCACTTCAAGTGACCTAAGCCAAATAAATTTTGAAATAAATCTCATTGGATTGGGCAACCCTCTAACTAACTTTCCTTCATCATCAAAAAATCAACAAGAAGAAGGTAAAGTGGAGGATCTTACCAATAATCCCTTTGGAATGTCACATGAGGAAATCACCAAAATGGTTCAAAATCTAGAGAATCATAAAATTATCAACATCATGATGAGACTTAATCCTTCACTATACATGCTCGAACTAGAAAAGTAAGGGGCTAAACTCCCCTCTGATTTCGATGTGATCACTATTGTGGAACCATATTTTGGGTTCATGCCCCCAATCTCATCCACCATCCCCATTTCATCTACACTTCCATTCCAAAGAATCACTCAAAACACCCCACAAATTACATCATCTATTGCTCCAACGCAACCCATTGTTAATAAGGGAAGTACATTTCTCAATGAATTGCAAACACAACCTCTCGTAAACAATCAGGAGTTGGACACAAGCACCATATTGGTACAATCCATCCCCCAAAATCCATCACATCCATATGTCCCTATCATATTTCATGATCCAAATGACCCATCATCATCATTCTGTGCAACACCCCAAACACCTCTCCCCATTACCTCGCAAGGAGAAGCAAACATATTTGGACCAGGGGGCATCTTTGAAACTACATCTACATCATTCCCCCAAGGGAGTATGCCACTCACATTCCCACTAGTTCCTCCCTTTTCACCAATATCAACATCACCTCTTGGTTTAGGGCTTCCCCCTTTACCAAATATCAATCAACAAAATAAAATCAACCTTCTTATTGCTAATCAAAATATCTTGTCATCAACATCACAACAACAGATGAAAACCATCCCAACAATGCAAATCACCAACATCACATCATCAACCATCCCCCAAGTATCTCAAAACATGGTCTCCCAAGGACCAAGTGTATCAATCATACCATCCACCACCACAATCCCAATCATCAATATGATGATACCTCTCACCACAGCAACAAACACTATACCAAATCCACCACCACCACCACCAAACACAAATGTATCAAGCCACTATAGCATTGCATTCCAAGCTGGTCAACAAACTTTCTATCAAAAGACACTTCAACAAATCCAGAACTAACAAGCAGTGCAAGCCACTCAAGCAGTGCAAGCTGCTCAAGCTACAAAAGCCACTCAACCTACACAAGCCGCCCAAGTAGCGCAAGCCACTCTCGCCACACAACAAGAATAGCAAGCAAAAAAGGATGCTCAAGACAAAGCCTTATTACAACAATAGAAATTTTCCCAAGCACAAGCTCAAGCTCAAGCATAGGCGCAAGTGCAAGCTCAATCCCAGTACCAAGCTCAACAGGTGTAGGTACAATCACAAGCACAATACCTCGTACAACAAAAAGTAGCTAAAAAACAAGCATACCAACAAGTGCTGAAACAATACCAAGAACAACAAGAGGAAGGCCAACAATAAGCACTATTATCACAACAACAGGATCAACAACAACCGTTGTTGATACAATAGCAAGTGCAAGCATATTTGGCAGAACAAAATCTACAAATACCATCCATCAACATAAATCTACCCATCTCTCCAATAGGTGAACCATCACAAAACACCTTCATCCCACCCCCTAATCTACAAAATGATGTACCAACATAGATCAAGTTACTCTCACAACAAGTACTTGACCTTCAAGCAGGGAGAACCATAAAAACACCAACCAACTTGTGTCCTTATCCATTTATAGGATCCTTATGATGAAACTATTCCCAAAGGGATTCAAGATCCCAAAATTTGATAAATACCATGGGACGGGTAACCTTGAACATCACATCAAGGAATTTTAGGTACATTGCATGGAAGTCGCATATGACAATACTTATCTGATGCGGCTATTTCCTAGAAGTTTGGCTAACCATGCCAAGGATTGGTTCTCTTGCCTTCCTCCTAGCATCAAGAAGTTCCAAGAGATTGTGGATGCATTCATTAAAAATTATGCATTTAATATTAGTATGGATGTTAGTCTTGAGGAATTATCGGCTCTTAAACAAGGAAAGAATGAATCATTTTCTTCCTTCTTACAACAATGGTGATCCAAGGCCAATAGGAGAAAATGGGTCATGCCAAAGGAACAACAAGTGTGCACAATCATTTCCAACCTCGATGAAGCCTTAGCATTCCACCTCAAGGTGCAAGGGATCACCACATACAATCAATTGATCCCTAAGGTGCTCAACATTGAACAAGCCCTTATTTCACAAGGAGGGACACTCACATATCCAGAACAACAAAATAATCACCCATCTAGAAACTATAATGAGAAACCTCACACATGGGAAAGGAACAAAAATGTCACAAATGATGGTGTGGTTGATGCTAAGGTCATGATCAATGCTTTGAGGTAAAACAGTCAAACCTACCAACAACCATAAAACAATGATCGAAACAATACCCAAACCAATGTGGTATCTCAACACCAACCAAACAACAATTAAGTTAATAACCTAAATAATCAAGAGGGACCACCCCCGCAAAACAAAAATACCACCAAGAAGAAGTACATAGCCCTTCGAGAACCACTCAAGGTCATCATGAAGAAATTGATAAACGAAAACCTCATCAAGGCTCCCACATATGAGAATTACCAGGATCCAAATGTCAAACCACCCTAGAACAGTGAAAATCAAATATGTGACTTCCACAAAATAAAAAGGCACACCACTAATAGTTGCATGAGGTTGAAAAACCTAATTCAAAACCTCATTGATCAAAAAATCATAAACTTGGAGTAGCCACTCGGAAACCAGAATCTCAAAAGATACATGAATCTGATGCCTAATCACAACAGTAAAGGGAACAACAATAATGATAAGGGGAAGGGAACATTCAAAATTTTCAACCATGTATACGACCATGTTATTGCATCCCTAGACGAGTATTGTTTAGTTATCACCATCAAGGGAGCACATGTTGATTGTGGAGTCACCACAAGAGGTGGAAAAATCACCATCGCATGGTCATCTCAGCCCCCTAGAGCACCCGCTTCCAACCCAAGATCCGTTCCCAGTGGTTATAATGTCATTGATCAACTGAAAAGAACCCTAGCTCAGATCTCCATCATGGAGTTACTGAATATATCATCAGCCCATAAAAATATCCTTGAAGAAGCCTTAGCCGCATCCACGATCTCTGTAAATATTGACACCGAAAAATTCCAAGCTATGATCGGGAATATCATTACACCAAATCTTCTCACATTCTCCAGGGTGTTCCCACAAAGCTGGCTTACAATTTCTAGGAGATTCTGATTTTTGCTGAAATCACATATTTTTAGAAAATATAATGATTTAAGCCTTTAAATTTTCCATATAAAGCATTCCAATTGAAAATGGTTTGATCAAACTACCTTAGATCAAACCCCCTTTTATAGAACCCCTCTAGTTTTAAATCATACCTATAACAGAGTCTCCTTTACACCTATCAAAATGCTAATAAAAAACCACTTTTGATTTATCTTTTGGGGATCAAATGAATTTATTTGAAAAAAAAAATTGTGAGTATGTAGTCCTTATTATAAGCTTCCCAAAAAGTATAATTTTAAATAAATTTAATTTTATTATTATATTTTTTTTCTTGTGAATATAGGTTTTTCACCGAAAATCAAGCGCTTTGTTTTGCACATGTGGAAAAATAGAAGATTATCAAAAAAAAATTACAAAATATGAGTGCACCAATAATTGAATTCCTTGATCCAACAAAAAAAAAATGAATTTCGATACATACAAAAAAAGTTAAGCATTCTAAGATCGCGCTATGTTTGAATTGTAATTGGTTTGACTTCAAAACTTGATTAAAGAAAAAATATTCAATAAAAAATTATCTAACCAAGTGGAAGCACCAGATATTGGAGTTACAAATCTAAATTTGTAAGAATTAGAATTTTATCCTTCATGAAAAAAAAGTTATGCGTTATATGGTGAGCATCACTTTTTAAAATGTTGTTTTCTAAAAAAAACTAGTTTTCGAGGGAGATGGAAAAAGAAGTAAAATCTGATTTCAAAAATTTTTAAAAAATATATATTTAGAATCTATAGACAAGATATCATGAAACTCTAGTTTGCTTCATCTTCAAATTCCTCATGTTTTAGCCGCTATAGGTGCCCAAAAGTGAAGATTTAGTTAAAAAAAAATCAGTGTCCAATTTGGCCAAAAATTGTAAACCACTATTGTGGGATCACCCTTTGATCAAGATTTCCCCACCCAACCATCTCATAATCATGCACTTCATTTGGAATTCCTGGTATATAAGAACAAAGTTTGAAGGTTTTGGTGGATGGAGGTGCAGGTTTAAAAATTTGTTCCCTTAAGCTAATAAAGAATCTAGGAATTTTTGAAGATACCATTGACAAAGGAAAGGGCATAACAATTAGGGCATATGATGATCAAGAGAGAGTGTCTCAAGGCACTATCCAACTCCCCATCCAAGTGGGGCCAACAATAATGGAAACCACCTATCAGGTCCTCGACCTTGATTTTCCTTACAATATTCTCTTAGGATGCTCATGGATCCATGGGATGCAAGAAGTCGCATCAACCTTCCACCAATGTGTCAAATTCACATATCAAGGTTAGGAGGTCACTATACATGGGGATCTTGAACCATTCTCTTACTGCAAGAGCCTAGAGGAAAAATATTACAAAATCTCCCAAGTGCCAAAAAATGATGAAGGCCCATCTACCCCATACATTGACCCAGCCACCCTCACTTCCACTTCTGTGACAAAGACACCCACCATCCCTGCCATCTCAAAAATCAAGGTCATTATCTAGGATAATGGATGTGGGAACTATACTATCCCAAAGAATTCCTTCATGGTAGGAGAGTTACCACAATATCCTAGGTCACAAGGACAACCACAATCCAACAATGCTTCATGATCCCAAACATTCATAGCAGGCTCTTCTAACTTTTGAAGTTTGGGGAGATCTAGGCAGGGAAATAATAGAAGAGGACCCATCTCATCTTCTATATCAAGATAATAGACTAGCATCCAATCTACCTATGGATGACAACATTAAGGGGTTACAAATGATGCTCTCCATGGGTTATGATAGAAAGAAAAAGCTTGGCCATAATGAAAATGAACTTCTAATACCTATTATTTTGGAGAAACGACTAAAAAATCTTGGCCTCAGATGTACCCCTTTGAGTATAACCACATGTGGTTGAAGTCCTCCAGTTAGAAAGGTCAAAAATCCTCCTCAGCAATCAGCAGCTTCCCTCCACCTACCTGTGTCCACTAGTTGTGTCATAGACAACTTCACCTTCGATATAATTCATGTATGTATTAGTGACGAGGACCCCATAACCGATTTACCAAAACTTTTTGAAGACACCTCCCTACTCATGATTAGCACCTTATCCTATGGGTCTGAAAACTAAAACCATGAAATTCGTCTAGTCTACCCACAACTCATTGATTATGACCAACGGGGACCACAAATTCTGGACACATTCAAAAATGATGAGGCACTCTCAGAATTCATGGGACTATGGGATGATATTCCATGTGGGGATCATCAAGCAGGATTCATCATCAAGCTGGACACACAAGCATACTATGGGGAAACGATTGAATCCCTCAATCGCAAAAGCGAAAAACTGAGAATAATCTCTAAGTCCCTAAGTGAAAACCACACTGTGGCACTCTCTAACCTAAAAATAGTAAAAAGAAAGGATGCATCCAACAGTGAAAACCTCTCTGAGGCACCTGAGGATGGGGGATTCAATATTCCTCATAGAGCTCTCCATTAGGAAAAATCAATAGTCCTAGCTGAGAAATGCAACCCAGTCAACTTGGGAATAGAGGAGACACCACACATCACATTCTATACAGAGTCATTACTATCAAAGGAACAAGATCTTCTAGCAGCCTTCTTAAGAGAAATACAAGTTAATTTTGCATGGATCTATGTGGATATGTCTGGGCTCAATCCAGAGATTGTGGTCCATCACTTAGTAGTCTACTTTGAAGCAAAGCCAGTTAGACAAAAACTTAGGAAAATGCATCCTTAGATTTCTTTATTAGTCAAGATGGAATTGAAGAAACTACTGGATGTAGGATTTATATGGCCAATAGACTATCCAGAATGGGTGTCGAATCTAGTTCATGTCTCAAAACCTAATGGAGGCATCCGAATCTACATGAATTTCAGAGATCTAAACAAAGCATGTATGAAAGATGATTTCCCATTACCTAACATTGACGTGATAGTGGACATGACAACAAGACAGGAAATTCTTTCTCTGGGTACAACCAAAGAATGATTGCTAAAGAAGACCAACACAAAACAACCTTCACTTATCCATGGGGGACCTACTGCTAGAACATGATGCCATTTAGCTTGAAGAATGTTGGGGCCACCTACCAAAGAGCCATGACGTTAATCTTTCATGACATGATCCACAAGATTGTCGAAGATTATGTTGATGAATTACTAGAAAAATCTAGAAAGAGAAGAGATCA
Organism: Sequoia sempervirens; assembly: GCA_007258455.2. Lineage (NCBI taxonomy): Eukaryota > Viridiplantae > Streptophyta > Pinopsida > Cupressales > Cupressaceae > Sequoia > Sequoia sempervirens. The sequence continues at coordinate 68,251,331 of VDFB02109042.1, read as the reverse complement.
CATAGCAACCATGAGCACTATTTTTGACACGCTAGAGGAATACAAGGTGAGCTTAAATCCAAAGAAGTGCATCTTCAACATACAATCAGGAAAGCTATTGGGATACATAGTGTCAATGAGAGATATTGAAATAGATCCTACAAAGGTAAAAGCAATACTTGAGATGGAAGCACCCAAAACATTAAAATAATTGAGAGGCCTCAAAGGCACACTTCATTCCATCTACAGATTCATAGCACAACTGGCAGATAAACAAAACCCATATTCTCACCTACTTCACAAGGGAGTAGAGTACAAATGGGATGACAAGCATGAGGAAGCCTTCAACAAAATCAAAGAATATCTAGTCACACCTTTGGTCCTCATGCCACCAATCCCAAGAAAGCCATTAATCCTCTATGTGTCAACAATAGCAGCAGACCTTGGTTCTCTTCTAGCTTAGCATGATGAAAATGGGATAGAAAGGGTCATCTATTATATCAGCCACACAATAGTAGGGCATGAGCTAAACTACTCATTCATTAAAAAATCATGTCTAGTAGTAGTGTTTACTTCACAAAAATTCAAACATTACATGTTGGCACACAAAATCAAGCTCATCACCAAGATCAACCCCCTCAAGTACATATTATCAAAGGAAATTCTCACAAGAAGGATGGCTAAGTGGGTCATGATTCTATATGAATATGACATCAAGTACATAGAAAAAAAAATGAATCAAAGGCCAAGTCATCCCAATTGATAATAAATCAAGTGAATGGTGAATACCAGACAAAGGATGATAAACTGACTCCATACAAAAAGTTGGTAGAAAGTCTCAAGGAATATTCATTCATTGAGATCACATTTGAGCAGATTCCTAGAGCAAACAACAAAGCAGCAAATGCCATGGAAACTATTGGATCCCTACTAGACATCCCTTGCAATGTCCCAAAACATGAATTCTTAGTAGAGAAACTTCTTGTGCCCACATTCAAGGTACCAAAGTCAAAATTTGTGTGCAAAATTGTTGATCCTAGTGATCCCTAGTACCATGACATTTATACCTACTTGTGAATAGGTGTCCTACCTGCTAACTTACCCACAAGCCTAAAAAGAACTTTTATTAAGAAAGCATCTCGTTTTGTCATCCTATGAAGTACCCTTTATTGTAGGAGCATAGAAGGAACCTTATTGCACTGTCTAAATGTTGAGGAGGAATTGACCACTTTAACTGAGGTGCATAACAGTATTTGTGGTTCACACTCGAGTGGAATGACCCTGGCCAAGAAATTGTTGAGGATGGGGTATTATTGGACTACAATGGAAAGAGAAGCACATGACTATGTCAAAATGTGCCTACAATGTTAGCAACATGGGGACCTCATCCATGCTCCATCTCAAGAACTTCATTCCATCATCACACCATGGGTCTTTTCACAGTGGGGACTCGATCTCATTGGAGAAATAACCCTCACGTCATCTAATGGCCACAAGTTCATCATAGCCGCCACTGAGAACTTTACCAAGTGGGTAGAAACCATCACCATGACATACATAACTAGAAAGCATATATCAGAGTTCATCCTAAACTACTTAATATGTCGATACGGTGTTCCCCGAGCTATTATCTCAGATAATGGGACACCTTTCAAGAATCAAGAGGTTTGTGGCCTATGTGAAAAATCCAAAATCCAACATTGCTTTTTCACTCCGTATTATCCCCAAGGCAATGGCCAAGCAAAATCTACCAATAAATCCATTCTAAAAATCCTCAAAAAGACAGTCAATGACGTAGGTCATGACTAGAATCTACAGCTAAATCCCACCCTCTGGGCCTATTGAACCAACATCCACACACTAATAGGTGCCACCCCCTTCTCCCTAGTCTACGGATCAGAGGCAGTATTACCCATTAAGATCAAGCTCTCGTCACTAAGGATATCACTACAAAACCTCATCATGGATGAAGAATACTGAGTATCAAGACTGAATGAGCTAGAGCTACTAGATGAGTTGTGTATAGATGCTTTAAATCATTTGCAAGTCTATCAGAATAGACTCAAGAGGAGCTATAACAAGAAGATTAGAAGCAAGACTTTCCAAGTTGGAGAACTGGTACTAAAAGAGAATCAAAAAAATGTCCCAAATCCAAATAGCAAAGGAAAATTTGAACCTAACTAGTTAGGACCATTTGTCATCACAAAAAATTACAAGTCAGAGGCATATCAGTTGTCAACACCTGAAGGGGAACCTTTGTAGGATCCCATGAACAACTCTCATTTCAAAAAAATTTATGCCTAAATCCTTCAAGATATAGAACCAAAAAATCCAAAAAATTAGAAAATTTCCTAAAAAAGTGGTTACCTTGATGAAAACCTAGAAAATAGGCATCTTGGTGACAACAAAAAAATACAAAAATCTAAAAAAATCAGAAAAAGAATAAAAAACATTAAAGAGAAAAATCGTCCTCTAGTGAAAACCACTTCAGTGGCACTTTGGGCAAGTACCTTGGTGAAAACCTAGAAAACAGGTGCCTTGTGTAAATAAGCACTTTCCATCCACTAGGATCTCCATGACTTATTCTACATCATCCATCACATTCCATATCTCCATCCATCAACAAGTTGTTCGGCATCTACCTCATAGCTTGGTCTTGTGTTCGTCGCATGATCCCTCCTAGTACTACTTGGCCCATCCTCAAGGTCAGTTTGTCCTGCCTTTATCGGAGTAAACTATTGCATCACGTTGAGTGCATGTTCTCATCTAATTAGATTTGTGTATATTCTTGAAGTCAGAAAATCCAAAAATCCAAAAACATAAAAAAATCAGAAAATCCAAAAACATCAGAAAATTAGAAAATTCAAAAACATCAAAAAATTAGAAAATCCAAAAACATCAGAAAATTAGAAAATTCAAAAACATCAAAAATTAGAAAATCCAAAACATCAAAAAATTAGAAAATCCAAAACATCAAAATCAAAATCCAAAACATGAAAATCCAAAAACATCAAAAATTCAAAAATCTAAAAAACATCAAAAAAATCCAAAAACATTCGAAACATATCAAAATCTTTAAAAAAAAAGGTCAAAAAGTCAAAAACAGAGTCGTCTTGTTGAACTACAGGTCTCTGAGCCTTGAACATAGGCAAGGTTGATCTTTGATCATCCCCCGAGACACTTAGGTCAATCCTTTAGGAGTTTGTCATAATAAACTGGCAATCCATCTATTCATATCTCATCAATAATTGAGTATGTGTCAGTTGAACTATGTGGCCTCTGCATGTATAAAGTAGGAAAGGATAATTTTTTGATCGGCCCCTAAGGCCCCTAGGATAGGTCCTTAAGTTAGTCTCTTGGTCAAAATCTCATAAAACACAAAAAATTTGAAAAATCAAAAATCAAAACATTTGAAAAATCTCAAAAATACCAAAAACAACCTCAAAACATTTCAAAAACATCCAAATATTTAGAAAAATTTGTCTGTCTCATCTCGCTTTCACCCGCAATAAACATCACTCATAATAATCAATCATCACCCTCAACCTTTGGTGAAACAATTGGAAAACAAGTCTAGCAGTTCAAAAGTAAAAAACTCAAAATCTCAAAATCTCAAGTCTAGGTCAGTAAGTAAACAAGTTGGTCAACTCTTTGTGTCAATAGCCTATCATCCAATCAGTCCCATATCAAATCATCTGATATCGGCATGTCCTAGGATGAATCCTTCCTACAATGGACATCAACATCAGGCATCACCATAGTTTAGTCTTGGCTAGTAGTCTTGAAGAACATTAGCTTGTTTGTTTCCTTTATCTTGGTCTGTTGATTTATCTTATTGCACTCATTCCAAGGACCTCTCAATGATATCCTGAACAAAAGGATTTAGAGAGATAGGAATGGGGAAATGATCATTATCTTTTTATCTATTGGTCTTGTTGGATTTCTTTGTAAAATAACCTTGATGAATACTTGCTTTATTAGGTGTGTATGGAAGGTGTTTTAGATATCTTGCTGACCACATAGGAAGGCTTTCCTTTCTATGTTTTGGTCTGAGATGTTTGAAGTGCCTGAAGTGCATCCTAGTAAGGCTTTCATATGTTAGGTGTGAATAAGGAGTACTCCTATCTAATTGTTGAGTCAAAGTCCATCACACTAGGTACAACACCATCCTGGTTCTTTATACCTTAATGCATCGTACTTATGCGTGTAATCAAACATAAGGTAATTAACCCTTTGAAAATCCCAACTCCTCAATAAGCAAACCACCACCACCATCATCATCATCATTATCGTCTCATGTCTTGTTGGAATCTCTAGTTTCTTCTCTTTATTTTTGCACTAACGTGGTACCATGACAGTTAATCAAATCATTATCATCATTGCATTCACCCTGCATTCACAAACCATCAGTACATTACACATTGCACATTACATATTGCATATTGCATATCATAGAGGAAATATTAAAAACACATCATAACATTGCATTTCCATTATTACTCTAAGCACCTCACGAATCATTACATTACATTCATTTCACATAAAAATAAAAGCAATCATCCCATATCACAAAACATAATCTACATCCATCATAACATTAAAACATGTCATCCCATAAGCATCATTTACATTATATAATTTGTACTCATTCTATCGTAACATTGCATAAAAGTCACATAACACATATAAGCATCCATTACGCTATCACATACACATTATATATCATTTGCATACATTATATCATATCAATAGATATCTTCATGTACACATATCATCATCATATTACATCATACCACCCATCATTGCATAATATATATTTTTTACTCTAAGCATTTGCATATCATAACATTTGCACCATCCATACATAATCATCATAAAAAGCAAATAAAAAGATACTGAAAAAGAAATGCATCCACTCATAAACATCTACATAATCACTGCATCATAACATCATACATCGCATTGCATCACATAAGATAGAACATCATTGCATAGCATATAGAAATAAGATCACCCATAATGCATAAAATAGGACATAGCATATCACTTCAAAATCATCATCATATATATCATCAAATATACTATCATGATACAAAAATCAGATCAATGTACATGTGTATGTCAATAAGTACAATCGGCCCATGGGGCAGAAAAAGAACCATGTCTTTGATCAAAGTGAAGGCCTAGCCCTGTTGGTTGTTTCCCTTGCCACCTGCTCTATTCCCGTGACCCTCTGTAGCTCTATGGCCTATCCTCTGGGAAAATTATGGAGCTCAAGCTGCATATAGTATGGCCTGGTGGTAGTACATCATGTAGTAGTCAGCCTCTTGAATGGCCTCTCTATAAGCCCAGAGTGATATTATGTTCCAAGAGGAGGAGACGGCCATGCTCTCTAGCTACTGTTGGTAGCCCATCTCTATCACCACCTATAACTCTGTGGCCTACCTCTACAAAATGGCTTGATCCCACACTACTCTAGCCTGATCCCTCTTAGTTGTCAATGCCTATACCTAGGCCTATAGCTGCAAAATCTACCCATCTCTAGGATCTAGCTGTAGAGGTGGTTGTGTGTGGGGTTGATCCTACTCCCCATCCTTGGGAGGCATCAAGATCCTGTCATGATTTTTTGGATCCTGCTCTTGCCTCTTCTCTCCAACTTGTGGATCCCTAGCTAGCTAGTCTTGTAGCCCATGATCCTAAACTGGTTGATCTGGTGCTAGCCCTCTGCCTCCCTGATCTTGATCCCCCTGGCCTTGTCCTACTCCCCTACCTTTGGCTCTCCAGCGAGCAGAAGGTGTACCTGGAACTGTGAGTCATAGAGGTGGCTGAAAATAGTCTTTGTATGCCTGAGTCACCCTAGGATCTGCTTGTCCCTAGTCGTATGGCCATGGTCAGGCCACCAGTTGTCTAAAACTATCCACTGCCTTGGAGGCAGGTACATATCACCCCCAAGCACCCTCACTCATCATCCTCACAAAGATAGCCACATAATGATCATCAGGTTGATCATGTGGCTCTCCAAACTGTTGTTGGACCCTACCTGATAGGTACATCTCAATCATAGTTTGTTGTTTCCCCTACATCAAGTGATCCTAATAAGCAAAGAACAGATATTGTGCATCATCAAACCAACCTAGCTGCCCAAGGTATGGCCACCATCAGAACACTCACATGTCGTCAAGGACCCTCCTCCAATGAGGAATCTCGTGCTCTCCTGTATGGGTAAATGAAAGGCCTCCTCTGTAAATCCAAATCATGGGATCATCTAGCTCCATCAGAACAAGAACGACTCATGGATGAAGCACAGGGATGTACTCCCATGCCCAGATATGTAGAATTGTGACCCCCGCTCCAAGTGCTCTACCATCTAGATAAGTGAACTCGTGAAGATCTCTGTAAAAGAGAGGCTAAAAAAAATAGGCCCCATGCAAAAAGTGTTGGTCGTCGTCAAACCATGCACTCCCAAGTGAGCCCCCAACCAAGACTAAAATATTAGCCTCTCTGATTTGGGGCAACAAGACCTAATATAATAGTGGCAATCACCAAGTGGTAGGGTGAGATGAGGGACCTGTGACACTCCAGCTCGATCTATCCCTCACAGAATATGATCTCATCAATGTCCATGAAAGCATAACAAGCCTCCCTCCTAGCATCCATGTCATAAATGACTCACTCACTGTGGATGGGAAATCTAAAGATCCTCCACACGTCCTCCAATGTGACTGTGGCCTCGTCGGTTGGAAAGTGAAATGAAGAGGTCTCACTGTGCCATCTCTTGGCAAGTGTTGTCATCATGCCTAGGTGTGTCTGCATGGGCAGTACATAGGTGATATACCAAAGCCCCATCTCTCCTAGGCACTCATGTTCCCTCTTGGTCAAATCACACAAATACCCAAAAATCTCTCGAGACTTGTGCTCACGCAAATAGATCTCTCTCACCTCCTCCTGCATCAAGAAAATTCATCGTGTTAAAATTCATCGAAAAAAAAAAAATTGAACTTGTCTCAGCGTTCATAAAATCACCCCAACATCACTACCTGTGAAGGTGGTGCAGTTTGAAATTTTCAAACTGCAATGTTGGAATCTCCAAACCCTCAAATTACACTATGGCAGTGCACTTTACTAAAGCGTTGCAGTTTAGGAAAAACCCTAACTTTAAAGTCCACCGTGGCGGTGCACTTTACTAAAGCATCAAGTTTGGAGTTTAAACCTAAACTTCAAACAACACTGCAGTGACGCACCTTGCAATGGCGGTGTTGTTTAAACACCAAGCGGTGGAGTTTGAAATTGTTAGTGGTGTAATATGGCACCGCGCCTAAAGATCTACTTTTAAAAGCATTAAATGAGCATGAAAAATGAAAAATAAGTTTGGTTTAGGTCAACTCACTGTGGTCCAGTGTCAGGAAGTCTTTGGTGTGTCTGTACCCTGTCAAAAATGTGTATGGGGAGTTGTCGTTGCACCACCTCACCAAGGTGTCAAAGCTCAAAATCGCAGAATCTCTCGAGGTTGAATGTAAAAGTGAATTGGGAGTGGCCCCCCAAGGCCTATTTAAGCCTAAAAGTTAGGGTTTTCTGACCTCGTCTATCCGTCTTGGGAGGGTCTAGATCCCCTCATCCCATTTTGTCTATCTGAAGGCCATTTTATATGATTTTTTGCATTTTATCTTGTTTTTTTGACCTCCTGGAGCCTTTCTGGACCCATCAGGAACCTTGTCCTCTTCTTTTGCAAAATCACTCAAAAATCAAGATTTTCGTCTGCTCTCTCAAGGGGAAAATATATTGGCATGTTTTCTTTTGTCGGGGCAATAGTGGGGCAAGTTTTGAAATCAGAAAATTTTTGGCTTTTGATTGAGATAGTTTATTCTTTGAAACAACGCAAAAAGTGCACTACTTCAAAGAGGGGAAAATGTAGACAGGTAAAATGTATTGATTAGCATTACAAGCTTGATCCCGACTACTAACACCCTTTCATCCCTAATCACCCCTCAGTCTAACCATTTAATTGAATACCTTATTTGATTAAATTCATCAATTTTTCTCTCTTAATTAAATAAATCATTTATATGATTAAGTCATTCTCTCTCGTTAATTAAATCAATCAATCTAATCTAATTAACCTTATCCACTTTATTTAATTAAATCAATCAATTTTATTTAATTAATCTCTAAAGTCTAACTATTATATTAAATCTTGTTTAATTTAAGCTAACCAATCATCCCTTTTAGCTAAATAAATCAAAATATTTATTTAACTATCTCTAAACTTGCATTCCTCTCATATTTGATTTAAATTAACCCATAAATCTATGTCAAATTTTTCACATCATCTAAATCCCTCATTAAATTAATTGACCCTTGATTAATTTAATCATAATTCATGTCCCATCCTTTAGCTTTTTCCACTTGCACATGAAAATAGATTTAATTCATTTATTAAATCTCTATTTTCTCTCAACATGGCATAATAGAGAATATTCCCTCAAATTTGAATTCAAATCCAAGTGGACTTGGTCCTACCAACAAGGAATTTATTTCATCTTACAAGTCCTTTTCCATTGATCCAAGTGGCCATTACTCCATTTGACTCTTCATCCGCCTTGTCATTTCAATATTTTCAAATTTCAAATTTATGCATTTATGGGCACATTCATCAAAATGTGCACATCCTTCATCCATCCATATCTTTACAAGTGGCACCTTGCCATTGGTTGAAAGTTAGTCCCACATTGCTTCTTTTTGGGCATTTCTCTAACTTTTCATTTTATAAATAGGAGGTCTCTTTCCTCATTTCATCATCCTCAATTTGAGCAAGTTTACTATACTTAAGTTTATCTTCAAGTTTCATCATTTTTATCAATCTTATCAAAGTCTTAGCTAGGTTATGCAGATTTTTCATCATGGAGCTCAAGTGAATCTTCAACAAAGTGGATCAACCTTCATCACTCATCAACATTGCATCATAAGAGTTGGGAAACGGCCAATTTTCACATCAAATTGTCACCAATTCCGCCATGGGATCAAGAGATTGCTTGTTTAATTAGGATTCAATCTCTTTTTATTAATTTCTTATTGTGTTATTCATCTCATTTCCTAATTTAAGATTTGTAAATGGATTTCATGGGGAACTTAGATTCTAACTTGCATTTCAATCCTCTAATGTGTGTATTATTTGTGTTTTGTAGGCACTAGGATCTTGGTTCACATGCCATTAATTAGATCCCTAAGGCATACATGGAGAAAAATTAAACTTGAAACATAATTTTTCCCGCTCAAAACCCCGAAAAAGGCTCAAATAGGACTCATTTGCCACTAATGGCGAATGGGTCCCACAAGGGCCATTTTTGCTAGCAAGAATGCCGAGAAGTAAGAAAATTAGGCTTATATGGTGACTATGTCAGTTATTTGATCAAATTATTCCTCAGGATGCACAATATGAGTTAATAGGGGCCTATTAGTGATGATGTAAATGTCAAATAGGGCTTCAGACACAAAATTCAATGTGAAAGTGTGATTAAATATACTTTACAACACTAAAATGAGGTCCACATAGCCTAAGAAAGCACAAGAATCAATGTGAATGTGCAAGACACATTACAACACTAATTTAACATTAAGTTTTGGTTAAAAACCTTCTATATTGATGTGATAATGTTATTAAACACATTTTATAATGTTGAATTTGGAAGAAATAGGCTCATTAAGTCTAGAAAAGCGTGAAAATCCTTTACAAGACTTTACAACACCTTTACAAGACATCGTTAAAAGCATGTTATTCGATTTGTAAGGGTCCGAGAACTAATGTGGATGAATAAAAAGCCTCACAGCACCTGAATCAAGGCCTCATTAAGTCAATTTATCATGAATTATTCCCATGTCAAGAAAAGGGTACTTTTTTTATACGGCACAAGGGTATAGGGTTGATGGATTAGGGTATTGGGTTGAGGGTACATATGGTTAAAGGATTGTCGTTGAGATTCCAATGTATAGGGTAGCGGGTATCGGGGTTGAGAGTTTGAGGGTTGAGGATTAAGGGATTAAGGATTGAGGGTTGAGGGTTTAATGTATAGGGTAGAGGATTGAGGGTTGATGGTTTAAGGGTTGAGGGTTGAGGGTTTAAGGTTGAGGGTAGAGGATTGAGGGTATAGGGTTGGGTGATTAACGCTAAGGATCCAATGTATAGGGGTTGAGGGATTAAGGGTTAAGAGGGTGTAGGGAATAAGGTAGAGAGTTTACTAAGTGGGTGTAAGGGTTTAAGGGTTGAGGGATTAGGGTTGAGGGTAGAGAGTAGAGGATTAAGGGTAGAGGGTAGAGGGTTTAATGGTTTATGGTTTAAAGGTTGAGAGTTTAGGGTTGAGTGTTTAAGGGTTTATAGGCTAGAGGGTAGAGGGTTTAAGGTTGAGGGTAGAGGGTTGAGGGGATAGGGTTGGGGGATTAGAGTTGAGGGTTTAATGTATAGGGTAGAGGGTATAGGGGTTGAGGGATTAGGGTTTAGGGTTGAGGGATTAATGGTCAAGAAGGTTGAGGGATTAGGGTAGATATTTTACTAAGTGGGTTTAAGGGTTTAAGGGTTGAGGGATTAGGGTTGAGGGTAGAGGGTAGAGGGTTTAATGGTTTATGGTTTAAGGGTTGAGGGTTGATGGTTTAAGGTTGAGGGTAGAGGATTGAGGGTATAGGGCTGGGGGATTAGGGTTGAGGGTCTAATGTATAGGATAGAGGGTATAGTCCCCAATTCTATGAGGCATATGCTACCCCTACCTTGTCAACCCTACCACATTGGCAAGCTAGTGAGTGAGAAAGGAGGAAAACCTCAAAACAACACAATTCAAACCAAATCCAACAATTCTTCAATTCATAAAACCCCAACTTGACCTTATTTCATCATACCTTCAAGTTTCTCTTGTAGTATTGCAAACAAAGAATTTTCTTCACAACTTCCAAAATAAATTCCAAACCCACAAAAGAATTAGCATTTCACATACCCATTAAGGCATATTTTATCATATCTTAAAATCTCCTAGGGTCACTTTGGACTATCAACCCCAAATCACTGTTGTTATGTTACCCCAATGCCAAATTAGGCCAATTTTTCAAAATAACTACTATGTAACCTCTACCCCAATTACAAAACTTCATTCCAGACCTCAACTAGAACCTAAATACATTTAATCAACAACTTTTAACTAGAGAAATTCCTACCAAGACCACAAACCACTAAACCCTTTTTTTAGGCCTATTTAGGCTTGCACAATGAGGGTTTATAGAAACTCTATTCTCCAAATCTCCAACCACTTTTCCAACACTTCAAACACATCATTTAATGTCTACCTATGCTATTTCAACCATCTCCCATCCTTTAACACTAAAATTTCATCAAACTTTTATTCTTAGCCACCATTTGTTAGGGTTAGAGATGGTAGATATCTAACAATTAAATGCAGATTTAAGTAATAAAATAGTGAAACTAAAACACACACAGAGAATAAATCATAACACAAAATTTAACGTGGTTCACCCAATCCGAGCTACATCCACCAAACCACAGCCATCCAACACTTTTATTATCCACTATAAACCTTATTACAATCTCATGAATAATCATGTTTTTCATCATACAGTAATACCCATCCGAACCCCTTTTTAACAAGCTTAGAAGCTTCCAAATTTTAGGGTTCTACAAAATCGGATTTTTCCTTTTTCATTGATTTTTTTAGATTTTTCCAGATTTTAGGGTTATACAGTATAGCATGATCAGTCGCCACATACCAACAATCTCCCACTTGGAGACTGATCAGGCTCCATACCAACACAATCTCCCACTTAGAGATTGATCTTAGATGACACTGTTGCAATTACAGCTCCCACTGGAAATAAGTACCTTGGACCCTGCTACTCTGTTATGCTTGAATTCAACCTTGAAGACTAGTTGAAGCTAAACAGGAGCTCAACTTCTCCCTTGGCACTACCTTCGTAAACATATCTGCTGGATTAACATCTATATGTATCTTGTCCAGCTTGACCTGTCCATCCTCCAACACCGACCGAATGAAATGATATCTCAACTGTATGTGTTTTGTTTTAGAATGCAAAGCAGAATTCTTTGCAAGATGTATAGCACTCTGACTATCTGTAAATAAGTAATTTCCAGCTTGTTGTTTTCCCAACTCATCCATGAAAAGTTGCAGCCATATCATCTCCTTTTTCGCCTCTATTGCAACAACATACTCTGCCTCTGTGGTGGATAAAGCAACCACCTTTTGCAATCAAGAAATCCAACTCACTACTATCCCACCAACTGTAAA